>SJXQ01008016.1:0-54887 GCA_006408695.1 Aepyceros melampus | reverse complement strand
AATAGCCAGGACATGGAAACAACCTCGATGTCCATCAGCAGATGAATGGATAAGAAAGCTGTGGTACATATACACAATGGAATATTATTCAGCCATTAAAAAGAATACATTTGAATCAGTTCTAATGAGGTGGATGAAACTGGAGCCTATTATACAGAGTGAAGTAAGCCAGAAAGAAAAACACCAATACAGTATACTAACGCATATATATGGAATTTAGAAAGATGGTAATGATAACCCTGTATGCGAGACAGCAAAAGAGACAACAGATGTATAGAGCAGTCTTTTGGACTCTGTGGGAGAGGGTGAGGGTGGAATGATTTTGATCAATGGCATTGAAACATGTATATTATCATATGTGAAATGAATCGCCAGTGCAGGTTCAATGCATGATACAAGGTGCTTGGGGCTGGTGTACTGGGAAGACACAGAGGGATGGTACTGGGAGGGAGGTGTGAGGGGGGTTCAGGATGGGGAATATATATACATACGTGGCAGATTCATCTTCAATATATGGCAAAACCAATCCAATATTGTAAAGTAATTAGTCTCCAATTAAAATAAATAAATTTATATTAAAAAAGGACTATAAAACATCTAAGTAGTCTATAGACCTGAAAATTGAGGAAATTCTCATCTAATGTATTAGAGAAAATAGAGCAATATGAATGGCATATTAAGATGTTTTATATGTTCAAGGAGCTCAAGAAGGAAATAATATCCATAAAAACAAACAAGTGAATGTGAAAAGGACCATGGAGATATCCAAGAAATGGTTATAGTATTAGCAATAAAATGGCTCAAAGGACAGGTTTACATAGTAGACTAGACATAACTGAAGAGGAAAAATAAATCATTAAACAGGAAGAGAGAACAGAAGAAACCTGCCAGAACACAGGGCAGATAAAGTGATGGGAAAGAAGAGAGAGATAAAGAGATAATGAGAATATAAAAGAGAAGTTTCAATATATACCCAGAAGGAAAATAACAGAATGGCAGAGACAATATTCAGAGTTAATAAATGAGTTTTCTAGAACTAAAGAAAAATGATCGCTCACGTTTAGACCCACCAAGGGCAAGGAAGTAACCCCTGCCATCACCATACACACACACGCACACACACAGCCTTTACAGTGAAACCTTAGAATATTAAGTACGGGGAAAAAAAATCTGAAAGTTACTAAAGAGAAAAAAAACACTTACCTAATAGGAGTAACAACCAGGTTGACAGCAGGCTCTTCATCAGCAAACATAAATGTTAGAAAAAGATGAAATAATACCTCTAAATATCCTTAAAATTTTAAGGATAAAATTACTGTGTACTTATACCTGTATCTCATTCAAGATTTATAAAATGGGATGTGACTAATAATCAATTTTTACACAATAGCTCTGAAAGCCTATTCTAAGAAATTAGTATCAAAAATATTTCATCAAATTTAAGAGCCCCATTACTTTATGCACCAGTAAAAAGGAAAAAAATATACCAACCTGTCACAATTTCTTATCATTTAAAATTCTCACACTTTTTGAAAGAGCTCCTTTCAGTGTAGACACAGATTTAATCAAATGTGTATAGATTAAGAAAAATATTCAGAATACAATTTTAAAATCAAATTTCTTGATGTCTTCTGTGCCACCAGAAGCATTGTCGCTGTAGCAATTCTTAAAAGAACTCACAAGAGAACTAAAAGCCCTTTTTTGCTGTGCTTTCAAGCCAGTATGTAGACTAGCTTCCTTTTGTCTCCCACTTCAGCATAATCAATAACTAAACTTGATTAACTATCTTCTCCATTGACTCCCCACAACCACTGGTTTCTAGGAGTTTCAGGCCATTGCCTCTTTTCTCTGGGATTTTCACTGAAGCCACCCATTATGCAGGTTTTGATCCTAAATGTGATGTTATTACATGTGCATATGGAAACAACTATGACATTCACAACTGCCACTGAGCCAAAGGTGACTGTAAGATACCATCAAGTGTTAAGACTCATTTCAATTTCAGAGAAGTTAAAATAGGGAAAACTGTACCTCTTAAAATTGATGAAACACGGTATCTTGAGTAGTGTTAGTGTTACAAGTGAACACCTACCCGAGGGGAACTCTGAGGGACAAAATTTACCTAAATGTGTTAATATGACATGCTTATTTTTATGTCATACACATCTCAAAACTTTAAACTTTTAAAATGTGAGCTCCAAAGGGTGATTTCAATGATGTAGTAACTCAGCCTGAAAGGCATAGAAAGAAAGGTATTCTGCACAGAATAAGGGCCCTTGCTGTATTTTTTCTTTTTTTATCTTTTGTTGGCCAGCATGTAGAATCTTAGTTCCCTGACCAGAGATCAAACCTGTGCCCCTTGCACTGAAGGTGCAGTCTTAACCACTAGACTGACAGGGAAGTCCTCATGGATTTAGTCTTCTATTTCCAAAGGTATCAATCTCCTGAGATTATAGGCATTATGTTATAAATTATAATATTACATTATCATGTTATATAATTACTTATACATATTTATGATATGCAAGTATATGATAATATTACAAATGCTGACAGAAAAACTACTGTTGTCAAACCACTATTCTGATACTGTCATAGAAACTGATCCTTTCAGACTGGGTACTGTCATCAATGTGATACTGTAGGTCAAATTAAAACTTCTGGTAGTCATCAAAGGGTGGAATTTTTCTGTGCTCTTGCATTTCTGGACTTTCTTTTCATTTGGAAGTAATTTAAGAGTCACCTTGTTAGAATTTCTCTATTTAATGTAGCATGTACATTCAAACTTTTTCTTCCTTAGGAATTTGAAAAATAAAATAAATGAAAATCACCTTTGGATTAAAAATGTCTCTTTGTCATTAAAAATTTGGAGTTAGAGATTATTTTCCTTCCATCTCATTTAGATCATATATCTGTCACATCCTTGTACTTAAAAAAATGTAATCTATTTTGCTTAACCGGTTTCTGACAAAAGTGTTTTAAGTCTCTCATTATTATTAGAGATTGCCAATTTCTCCTTATAATCCCATTGCTTTTGCTTTATGTATTTCAAGACTATTTTGTAAGGGGCATAGATTCATGGTCGATATCCTCTTGGTAGATTCCCTTCTTTCATCAGCGTGAAGTATCTGTTTAATACTAAACTGCCTTAAACAGTACTTCATCTGACATTAATGTTGCTTCACCATTTTTCTTTTGGTTGGCATATGCCTAGTGTATCTTTTCTCATCATTTTGTTTTCAACTTCTCTGATCATTTTCAGTGTGTTTTTTTATAAATAGCAAAGCTGAAAATTTTAAAATATAGTTGTTTTTGTTGTCGTTTAGTCGCTAAGTCATGCCCAACTCTTTTGCAACCCTATGGACTATAGTCCACCAGACTCCTCTGTCCATGGGATTTTCCAGGCAAGAATACTGGAGTGGGTTGCCATTTCCTTCTCCAGAGAATCTTCCCAGCCTAGAGACTGAACCTGCATCTCTTGCTTGGCAGGTGGATTCTTTACCACTGAAGCACCTTGGAGGCCCTAAAATATAGTCTAAGAATCTCATCCAAGGTGGAAATGTAAGCTGAGTTCAACATAAAAAACTGTAGTTTTGTCAGCTTTAAGCTTCTAGTCAGGCAGTGTGGATAAGGAGAGAGCTTTGAAGAGAAACAGAAGTTGGCTAGAGGAACTCAACACTGACAGAGACAGATATTCCTACTCATAGCCACCCAGAGGGAGTACAGAGTTGTTTTCCATTTTTTAGATTAAAACATTGACATGCAGAGAGAAGCTAAAGTGTGCTAAAGTCTTTTTTGTTAAAAAGGATATAGAATACTCATTAACTTCAGGCTTTGTTAGAAGAACATAAACATGTTAAAGAATTCAAGAGAAACTCATACAAATAAATATTATTAGAATATGTAACTTCCCAAGTACGGGAAAAATAAAGGAATACAGAAAATTTCATCAATCCAATTATACAGAAAAAGATAAAAGATAATACAACATAGCAAATAGAATAGATACAGACACTGAAATTTAATGAGCTGAGTTTATTTACATTTATATGACTACTGATACAACTTGACACTTATCTAGTCCATCCTATTTTGTCTTATTCACTTGGCATGTTGTATTATCTTTTATCTTTTTCTGCATAATTGGATTGATGAAATTTTCTGTATTCCTTCATTTTTCCCATATTTTGGAAAAGTTACATATTCTAATTATATTTATTTGTATGAACTTCTCTTGAATTCTTTAACAAGTTTAAATTTATGTTCTTCTAACAAAATCTGATGTTAATGAGTATTCTATATCATTTTTAACAAAAAAGATCTTAGCACACTTCAGCTTCTCTCTGCATATCAATGCTTTAATTAAAAAATGGAAAACAAGTCTGTACTCCCTTTATGTGGCTATGAGTCTTTGTCAATGTTGAGTTCCTCTGAAAGTGAAGTGAAAGTGAAGTTGCTCAGTCTTGTCCGACTCTTTGCGACCCCATGGATTGTAGCCTATCAGGCTCCTCCGTCCGTTGGATTTTCCAGGCAACAGTGCTTGAGTGGATTGCCATTTCCTTCTCTAGGGGATCTTCCCGACCCAGGAATCAAAGCCAGGTCTCCCGCATTGCAGGCAGACGCTTTACCGTCTCCTCTAGCCAACTTCTATTCCTCTTCAAAGCTCTCTCCTTATCCACACTGTCTGAGTAGGAGCCTAAAGTTGATAAAACTATAGCTTATGTTGAACTCAGCTTACAGTTTCACCTGGATGCCTTAATGAAGCACACATGTTCAAATAAAGAAATAATAGGTGGTAAACGACTCAACTGAGTCCTTTACACCATGCCCCACCACACACACACATACACTCACATGCAAAGGACTTCTGCAGAAAAATCACTAAGCATACAGAAATCACCAGAGCTCCCTGAAAAGGCCCCTGGAAATAGGCAGATGATCCTTGTCTAGTAGTCCAATCTAAATGAAGCTTTCTGAATTAATTAAATACCTGGATAGGAAGAAAACCATTCAATGAGTGTTACTGCTTATCGTAGGGCTTCTCTGGTGGTTCAGACAAGTAAAGAATCTGCCTGCAATGCAGGAGACCCGAGTTTGATCCCTGGGTTGGGAAGATCCCCTGGAGAAGGGAATGGCAACCCACTCCAGTATTCTTGCCTGGAGAATTCCATGGACAGGAGAAGCCTAGCGGGCTACAGTCCATGGGATCACAAAGAGTCAGACACAACTAAGTGAGTAACACTGCCTATCTGACCATGCTAGTCACTTAAATGCATTAGAATCTCAGTTTCCTCACCTCTAAAATTCTGGCAGTTCCACTAAGTAACAAACCAAAATGTTTTCTTAAAAGTAAGTGTACAAAGGGCCCTCCATATATATTGTCTTGTCTAATGTAAAGTGCCATACGAAAAGTTTTCCAAAATATAATGCTGGGGTTCTCCTCACTATCACTGAAGGATCAGTCAATCATGGATATTTATTGAACACTCTCTGAGCTGGCCCAGAGAGTGAACATAAATTGCATTTCAAATTACAATTTAAAAAATTACTACATGACTATCTCATTTATCAGCGTGCAAATTATCTTCTCTGTATACTATCAATCATCATTTATAGATCTTGGGAGTCTTTTGGGTTGTAAGAAATCTGACTGAGGATCAGTAAATAATGGTAGGTCATTTCAGGATACACCATTTTTATCTCTTAAGTTCTTGAATCTCTTCTATAAAAGGAAAATGACAAAATCACTTATTGAATCTGAAATTCCTCATCTTTGAATTACCACAACAAACCATTTTGATCTCCATATTATAGCTGAAGAAACTGAGGCTCTAAGATACTAAATCACTTTCCCAAGGTCAAACAAGTAGCAAGTGAAGGAACTGGAGAAAATACTTTCACTGTGATATTAGTTTAAGTAACACAGATTAGGAAGATAAATTTGATTCTCAAAGGGCAGATTCAAAGTAAGTTCAAGTCTGGGTACCTATTATAAGCCATTTTAGCATAAATGTTTATGGGCTTCTGTCTCACAAAGTACAAATGATTTGGGGGGATCACTCATGCCATCATTTCCCTATATTACTTTGAGAAATGACTGTCAAGACGTGACTAGTATAAAAGTTCAGCCCTATAACTGATTTTAAAACTTCCCCACCTTCTTGGAAGCAAATCTTCTTTGGAGACAATATTCTCCCTAAAGTGCCTAGTTACTTGATAACCATTAAGTGTCACGAATTCACTTCATCTTCTCAAGAACATCATGACTAAACGATCTGGTCTGAAAATTCATGCAATGTGATTAGTCATGTTATAAAACCATTCCTATAAATAGTCATTTCTGATGATACATACAGTTCCTTAACATATCATTAATTATCAAACTAAGGAGAAAGGCAGAGAAGCAAAGGAAAAGCACAAAATCACTGAAGAAACCTCTTGTTCCACCAAGAAAAGCCTTACAGAAATGGAAGTAAAGAAGAAACTAGGAAAATTGAAGCCTCAAAGTACAGCAGGGTCCTTATTTGCACTGACAGTCATTGATGCCAACTCTGGAAGTAGAAACTGAGTTACAAATGTTTTATCCTAAATGTTTGAGTCCCCAAAGAGAAATGGATAGAGAGAGGTGAGATCAGTACAGCCACTGTAAAGGAAATAGGAAGGGGTCAAACTTCTAATGGTGATCATTTGTACTTTATGCCAAACTAAATTACAGAGCTACTGAAAATGGTGCATTAGATTTCCGTTCACATTAAACATCTTAGGCAATGTAACACACTGATTATCATTCACATTAAGTGCTTTTTCTTCCTTTTTACTTTAACTTGTCAAGGCCATAATGTCTGAATCTTATTTTAAGGGCTAGAAGTGAGTGAAAGCCACTCAGTCATGTCCAACTCTTTGCAACTCCATGGACTACACAGTCCATGGAATTCTCCAGGTCAGAATACTGGAGTGGGTAGCCTTTCCCTTCTCCAGGGGATCTTCCCAACCCAGGGATCAAACCCAGGTCTCCCACATTGCGGGCAGATTCTTTACCAGCTGAGCCACAAGGGAAGCTCCCTTGAAGGGAAGGACTAGAAAGGGTTTTTCAAATCCCCAAATTAAGATCAAGCTTTCCAAATATTACAAGTCTGACACCTCAGAGGACTGTAACTTTCCATAAAACAGGTCTTATTTTCAGCAAATGCCTTCAGCAATTACAAAATTGGAAAAGACCAGAGATGGGACCAAAGGGGAAGGTGAGCAGAAGGACTCAAGAGAGGGGAAATCTTGGAGGAGCTGAGAAGGATGCAGGAGTGGGGCAGGGTGGAGGGATGGGGGTGGTACTCAAGAAAGGACAGGAGTGGAGGGTGGAGAAACCCAAAGAGAAGGCTGGGCTAAGTGGAAAGGAGGCAGAGGGATCCAAAAGGGCAGAGCTTGGGGGAGGCACTGGCAGAGTATGGGGCGGGGGCAGCAGTGAAAGAACAGGGTTAGGGGAGAGGAGAGGAGAAAGGAAGGTATATCACTGGAGGAAACTAGCTCAAGAAATGAAAGAGGAATGGTATTCTAATGCAAAATACAGCCTCAAAGTCCTACTCACTTTCAGAAGTATCCTCCCACAAAACCTTAGAGGAAAGAAGCAAAAAGAACCGAAAAAACTGGAGACTTCTGAAGTATAGTATTCATAAAAATCTTACACAAGCATGAAGTAACAGTAGTTATCTAAAGATTTCAAAAAATTTGATCTTACAAGGAAAAACAGATCTGGCTAATACAAATTAATTTATTTTTAAAATACATTTCATTTTTCTCAGAGCTTTACTCCACAAAAAACAAGTCATAGAGATATGTCTCTGAAAAATAAGTGTTTAATTCTTATGTTTGTAACTTTTTATTGTGGCAAAATATACATAATGTAAAATTTACCCTTTTAACCATTTTTAAGTGTACAATTCAGTGGCATTAAGTATTAATACAGTCACAACATTGCTCAACCATCACCACTACCTATTTACAGAACTTTTTTATCACCGCGAACAGAAACTTTGCACAAACTGAACAATAACTCCCTATTGCCCACTCCCCCAGCCCCTGGTAACCTCTATTTTACTTTCTATCTCTATGAATTTGCATATTTTAGGGACCTCTTTTAGTGGAATCATACAAAATTTGTATGATTTACACAAACATTTGTATACCTGAAACAACCTGAATGCCTAACAACAACAGTGGAATTTTTAAGTGGCATAGTTATATAAGGACTACCTTACAGTAGTAAAAATAACTAAGATCTTTTTTAGCTAATCTATATTTTATTACTCCTAAGTGATTTTCTGTTTTAAGCTTTATTCCTGGATTAAGCAATAACTTCACTGGGAGAAGCCTATGAAGATTGTACATATTAAATGGCAAGATAGCATTTTTGAATATTTCTGTGTTATGGAAATAACTGTGTGAAAAATAAAAAACCACTTCATATTTTAGTATTTATATTAGCTATATATATGTTATATAATTTAAATTTTTTAATTAATTTTTATTGGCATATAGTTGATTAACAATGTGTTAGTTTCTGTTGTATGGCAAAGCGAATCAATTATACATAATTATAGTGTATATATATCTACTCTCTTTCAGATTCCTTTCCCATATAGGTCATTGCAAGCTAAGTCACTTCAGTGGTGTCCAACTCTTTGCGATGCTATGGACTGTAGCCTGCCAGGCTCCTCTGTCCATGGGATTTCCCAGGTAAGAATACTGGAGTGGGCTGCCATGCCCTCCTCCAGGTAATCTTCCCAACCGAGGGATCAAACCTGCGAGTTATTTACCACTAGCACTAAATGGGAACCCTATACAGGTCATTAGTGAAATGAAAGTGAAGTCGCTCAGTCCTGTCCTACTCTTTGCGACCTCATGGACGGTAGCCCAGCAGGCTCCTCCATCCATGGGATTCTCCAGGCAAGAATACTGGAATGGGTTGCCGTTTCCCTCTCCAGGGAATCTTCCCGACCCAGGGATCAAACCCAGGTTTCCTGTGTTGCAGGCAGACACTTTAACCTCTGAGCCACCAGGGAAGCATACAGGTCATTACTGCTACTGCTGCTATTAAGTCGCTTCAGTCATGTCCGATTCTGTGTGACCCCATAGATGGCAGCCCACCAGGCTCCCCGTCCCTGGGATTCTCCAGGCAAGAACACTGGAGTGGGTTGCCATTTCCCTCTCCAATGCATGAAAGTAAAAAGTGAAAGTGAAGTCGCTCAGTCGTGTCTGACTCTTAGCGATCCCATGGACTGTAGCCCACCAGGCTCCTCCATCCATGGGACTTTCCAGGCAAGAGTACTGGAGTGGGGTGCCATTGCTTTCTCTGATACAGGTCATTACAGAGCACCAAATAGAGTTCCCTGTGCTGTATATAGAACAGGTTCTTGTCATCTTTTATATATAGTAGTGTGTGTATAAGTCAATCTTAACCTACCAATCTATCCCCCCCCAGATAACTAACTTTATCTACATTTATCAGTATAAATCTGATAAATATCAGATAAATCTCAAAAACAATATTGACCTTAAAAAAGTTGCAGAAGAGTAAAGACAGTAGACTGTTTTTGTAAATGTTAAAGGACATACAAAACAATATATTACAAATCATTTATGGTCATCTATGTTTGAGAGCACTTAAAAACAAGGAAAAATACTTAATAACTTCAGAAGAACAAACATCTCTGGGATGGGAAGGAAATGTGGCTGGGAAGGGGTACAAAGAGGTAGTGTTTTAGCTTTATGTTTAACTTTAGTGTCATGCTTGGTTCTTTAAAAAAAAAAAACAGTGCCTAATGAAATATAGGAAAAGGTTAACACTTGCTAAATCTTTGGTAGTACATGGATGATATGTATAACAGTCTGTACTTTTTTGTTTGAAATATTTTACAACTTTAGAAAGAGGGGCTAGTTAATGTGTTAGAATGACAGAAAACAAGACAGTTTATATGCTTATTCTCCCAGTCAACTTAATTGCTTCCTTTATAAAAATTTAAATTACAGATGAATACACACTCAAATGATCTTTGGAAAACATATTCAAAAAGAAAGCTAATCACCATGACTGTTATTATGGCACTTGAATCTGCTTTGATTCATATATTTTCTTAAAGTGTATCCTTTAAAAAATGTCCATATTTATTAGTTTAAAAATACATTCAACCTAACTCATGCATATAATGAATATCCTGGTTGATAACTGCTACTCCAGCACATAGAAACATAGATGGGCAAATCCATACATCCAATGGGGCAAAAACTCACAGCTCAGGTCCAGATCACTGGGCTTTCTTGTTAGGATTCCTCTTGAGTGTATGGAAGGTAAAAGTTATAAAAATGATTTTAAATAGCCAAGACTCTACAGTGTTATCAATAACATGGAATAATCAGAACTAAATCTTCTGTTGTTGGCTTAGTTAGGCTGAGTAAATTATGGACATCTCACTTTATAGAATATCAAGGTGCCATCAATAATTAAAAACATGAGAACTATAAACAACACAGAAAAAATTCCCAGAACTGTATTAAATAAAAGGAACAAAGCATTGTATGAACAGGGATTAAGATCATGCAAAAAAAAATCAATATATTTGGATAAAATAGGAGAGAAACATATATCAGTTCTATCTTGGTAACAGAATTGAGGGAAATCTTTCATCTTTAATTTCTTCTAATTCTGGTTTAATAAATTATTTAATTAGTGTTTTAGAACAGTTTATATAATATAAAAGAATTAGAATTAGCTAAACTATATCGCTTTGTCACACCTATAACTCACAGAAACATTTAGTTGTCTTTTTTATCTTTTTGATCTCTCAAGTTTCCCTACTTTAAGACCACCAAGTAGCAGTCAAAGCCAGAAAACAAGGCAATCCAAAGAATGCTCAAACTACCGCACAACTGCACTCATTTCACACGCTAGTAAAGCAATGCCCAACATTCTCCAAGCCAGGTTTCAGCAATACGTGAACTGTGAACTTCAAATGTTCAAGCTAGACTTAGAAAAGGCCGCTGGATCATTGAAAAAGCAAGAGAGTTCCAGAAAAACACCTACTTCTGCTTTGACTACGCCAAAGCCTTTGACTGTGTGGATCACAACAAACTGGAAAATTCTTAAAGAAATGGGAATACCAGACCACTTGACCTGCCTCCTGAGAAATCTGTATGCAAGTCAAGAAGTAACAGTTAGAACTGGACATGGAACAACAGACTGGTTCCAAATAGGAAAAGGAGTACGTCAAGGCTGTATATTGTCACCCTGCTTATTTAACTTCTATGCAGAGTACATCATGAGAAATGCTGGGCTGGAGGAAACACAAGCTGGAATCAAGACTGCTGGGAGAAATATCAATAACTTCAGATATGCAGATGACACTATCCTTATGGCAGAAAGCAAAGAAGAACTAAAAAGCCTCTTGATGAAAGTGAAAGAGGAGAGTGAAAAAGTTGGCCTAAAACTCAATGTTCAGAAAACTAAGATCATGGCATCTGGTACCATGACTTCATGGCAAGTAGATGGGGAAACAATGGAAACAGTGAGAGACTTTGTATTTGGGGGTTCCAAAATCACTGCAGATGGTGACTGCAGCCATGAAATTAAAAGACGCTTACTCATTGAAACGGAGAAGGCAATGGCACCCCACTCCAGTATTCTTGCCTGGAAACTCCCATGGACGGAGGAGCCTGGTAGGCTGCAGTCCACGGGGTCGCTAAGAGTCAGACACGACTGAGTGACTTCACTTTCACTTTTCACTTTCATGCATTGGAGAAGGAAATGGCAACCCACTCCAGTGTTCTTGCCTGGAGAATCCCAGGGACGGGGGAGCCTGGTGGGCTGCTGTCTATGGGGTTGAACAGAGTCGGACATGACTCAAGCAACTTAGCAGCAGCACTCATGGAAGGAAAGTTATGACCAACCTAGACAGCATATTAAAAAGCAGAGACATTACTTTGCCAAGAAAGGTCTGTCTAGTCAAAGCTATGGGTTTTCCAGTAGTCATGTATAGATGTGAGAGTTGGACTACAAAGAAAGCTGAGCGCCAAAGAATTGATGCTTTTGAACTGTGGTGTTAGAGAAGACTTTTGAGAGTCCCTTGGACTGCAAGGAGATCAAACCAGTCAATCCTAAAGGAAATCAGTCCTGAATATTCATTAGAAGGACTGATGCTGAAGCTGAAATTCCAATATTTTGGCCACTTGATGGGAAGAACTGACTCATTTGAAAAGACCCTGATGCTGGAAAGATTGAGGGCAGGAGGAAAAGGGGATGACAGAGGATGAGATAGATGCATGGCATCACCAACTGGATGGACATGAATTTGAATAATTTTCAAGTTCTGGAGTTGCTGATGGACAGGGAAGCCTAGCATGCTGCAGTCCATGGGTTAGCAAAGAGTTGGACATAACTGAGCAACTGAACTGAACTGATGGATTCAACCTTGCAGGGGCAAAATGAAGAGACAGTTATAGCCCTAACCATAAATAGCATTTGTTTCCCAAGAAGAAAACTACTATTTATTAAATATTTGTGCATCTGGTACCTTGCCCAGCACTTTATATTTGCTATATGAACCTTTGTGGGGAGCCCACCACAGAGGGACAGAACCAGTTCCTGTAGTAAGCTAGGGAAACCTGCATTTGTAACAAACATCTTAAATACTTCCTAAACACACACAAGTTTGAAAACCAATGATCTAAGACCAGAGTTTACAAACTGTGAATGACAATTCATTAGTGGGTAGTGGTCCACATTTAAATATACATATTATATATATATATATATATATATATACACATACACACACACACACATATAAAATTGGAAGTTTCAGAGAATTTTTCCAGAATTCCACAACATGCGCCTGTTAACACTGGGCAGAAAGGGGGCGTGGNAAATATAGATCAATGGAACAAAATAGAAAGCTCAGGGATAAATTCACACACCTATGGACACCTTATCTTTGACAAAGGAGGGAAGAATATACAATGGAGAAAAGACAATCTCTTTAACAAGTGGTGCTGGGAAAACTGGTCAACCACTTGTAAAAGAATGAAAGTAGAACACTTTCTAATACCATACACAAAAATAAACTCAAAATGGGTTAAACATCTAAACATAGGACCAGAAACTATAAAACTCCAGAGGAGAACATAGGCAAAACACTCTCCGACATAAATCACAGCAGGATCCTCTATGACCCACCTCGCAGAATACTGGAAATAAAAGCCAAAATAAACAAATGGGACCTAATTAAAATTAAAAGCTTCTGCACAACAAAGGAAACTATAAGCAAGGTGGAGACAGCCTTCAGAATGGGAGAAAAGAATAGCAAATGAAGCAACTGACAAACAGCTAATCTCAAAAATATACAAGCAACTCCTGCAGCTCAATTCCAGAAAAATAAATGACCCAATCAAAAAATGGGCCAAAGAACTAAACAGACATTTCTCCAAACAAGACATACAGATGGCTAACAAACACATGAAAAGATGCTCAACATCACTCATCAGAGAAATGCAAATCAAAACTACAATGAGATACCATTTCACACCAGTCAGAATGGCTGCGATCCAAAAGTCAACAAGCAATAAATGCTGGAGAGGGTGTGGAGAAAAGGCAACCCTCCTACACTGTTGGTCGGAATGCAAACTAGTCCAGCCACTATGGAGAACAGTGTGGAGATTCCTTTAAAAACTGGAAATAGAACTGTTTTATGACCCAGCAATCCCACTGCTGGGCATACACACCGAGGAAACCAGAACTGAAAGAGACACGTGTACTCCAGTGTTCATCGCAGCACTGTTTATAATAGCCAGGACATGGAAGCAACCTAGATGTCCATTAGCAGATGAATGGATAAGAAAGTTGTGATACATATACACAATAGAGTATTATTCAGCCATTAAACAGAACACATTTGAATCAGTTCTAATGAGGTGGATGAAATTGGAGCTCATTATACAGAGTGAAGCCAGCCAGAACGAAAAACACCAATACAGTATACTAACGCATATTTGGAGAAGGCAATGGTACCCCCACTCCAGTACTCTTGCCTGGAAAATCCCATGGACGGAGGAGCCTGGTAGGCTGCAATCCATGGGGTAGCCAAGAGTCTGACAGGACTGAGCGACTTCACTTTCAGTTCTCACTTTCATGCATTGGAGAAGGAAATGGCAACCCACTCCAGTGTTCTTGCCTGGAGAATCCCAGGCACGGTGGAGCCTGGTGGGCTGCCGTCTATTGGGTCGCACAGAGTCGGACACGACTGAAGCGACTTAGCAGCAGCAATAGCAGCAGCAGCAACGCATATATATGGAATTTAGCAAGATGGTAATGATAACCCTATATGCGAGAGAGCAAAAGAGACACAGATATATAGAACAGTCTTTTGGACTCTGTGGGAGAGGGCGAGGGTGGGAAGATTTGGGAGAATGGCATTGAAACATGTATAATATCATATAAAAAATGAATCGCCAGTCCAGGTTTGATGCAGGACACAGGATGCTTGGGGCTGGTGCACTGGGATGACCCAGAGGGATGGTACGGGGAGGAAGGTGGGAGGGGGGTTCAGGACTGGAAACATGTGTACACCCGTGGCGGATTCATGTTGATGTATGTTAAAACCAATACAATACTGTAATTAGCCTCCAACTAAAATAAATTTAAATTAAAAAAAAAAAAAGAAAGAAAGAAACCGCAGCAAAATCTCCTCACCCTCCTGGCCACTGAGCCTAACCTTCAGTCCCCCTGTTCCGGGTCGGCGGGAGAATAAGAAAGATAAAAGCAATCAAGAAAGAAGAGCCAGCATAGCTTACATAACTTTAGCTCCACAAGTATCTGAGAGAAGTAATATTTAATACACTCCAACTCTGATTACCTACAGTAATAAAGGGAATTATGGTATAGGTAACTTGGCCAAAAAGCCAAAAGTTTAGCCAAACCTTAAATGTTCTACGTTCACTTTTTGTTTACTGTAGTAATAACAAGTAGAATAGACAAATTACTCAAGCTTTACTATTTACCAGAGAGCAGTAAGAGGAAAACAATTTAATTAATTTATAACTGAATCCCAAGCCCTGGAAAACCAACAGTAGCCATCCATTAAAGCCACCCTATCTCCCCTCACTTACAACACACAAATACTGTATGAAGCGACCCACTAGCGAACACAGCCGGTCGTTTCCGAACATTCCAAATATTTATTAAGCCAAACAAACCACAGGACTCTGGAGAAACGAGGGTCACAACGGAACTTTTAGAGGAAGGGCAAACACTCCCATAGTCAAGCAATGACAAACCCGCAGAACGCCTGCGTTTCTCCACTCCCAGGCGGGAAACCCGGGGGTATCCAGCGATGTTCCCGGGAGTGGGACCAACACGTAGCTCCTGCCCTTTAATAGCCTCTCGGCAGCAGAAGAGGCGCTCCCCATTGGGGCTCCGGATCCCGAAGGCTTGCACACCACGGGAGTGGGGAGGAACGCGATCCCACCCTACACACACATACACACAAACACACAAACGGTTTAAGTCGGGATGTTAACCACAACACGCGTCTTTAATACCGGGCAGAAAGGGGGCGTGGAGAGCGCAAGTGAAGCCGCAGCAAAATCTCAATCCCCGGGCCACCGAGCCCGTCCTTCCGTCCCCCTGCTCCAGATCGGCGGGAGAACAAGCAGTCCCACCTAGATTCACGCTCAGGAAAAAAGTAACGAGGGAACTGGCTGATGCCCGAAACAAACGAAACCCTGCAAACTTACCTTGGTGGCACTTCGAAGTAAATGGTGAAGCCGCCAAGACTGCGAGAGAGGCGGGGTCGGGGCCTTCTGGGGCCGGAAAAATCCGGTCTCCACCGTGGGCGCGTCCCCTCTGGAGCGAGGCTCGCGGAGACAGACGCTTAAAGGGGTAGACCTAGTTAATTAGAAAGGGCGGTGACGAACCCCAACTGGCACGGGCTCCGATTGGTTGATTCCCACGAGGGTTCAAAGAAGACTCCTCTGTGATTGGCCAGCAAAGTCAAGCGGGAACCCGGAGGTGGGGGTTGGGGGAGTTGGGAAACAAGTTGTTACCCAGGCAACAGAGGGACGCAGAGCTCTCCGCGGTTTATTTTCGGAGCCAAGAGAGCCACCCCAAAAGTGACACAGGTGAGGAAACCTGACACTTAGGAGGGGAAAAGAAGGGGTCCTCAGATACCTTAGCTATCCGAGAAACTAGAGAGGCCTCTAAATACTAAAGGCTTTGAGAGATGCCCCGCAAACGCCACAAGTTGCAGATAAAACAGTCTTGTTCTAAATCCCCCCAGCCTTTGGTGCTAGAAGCAGGATTCAGCTTTAACAAAACTCAGTCTATTAGAATGTGAGATGAGCCAGTTTTACTAGACAAGGGTTGGATGCTTCTCGAATGTCAGAAGGCCAAAATGAGCCTGTGACACCTTACCCACGTCTTTAGACACTCACACGCACTTAATGGTTGTATCGCTGAGAGTGAAAACTTTTTCCTTGTAGGTAGATCTGGGTGCTCCAAGTTGGAGCAGCCAGTGTACTTTTTGTTTTACACGTATAGGCATGATTTATCTTGCACCAGCATGTTTGGTTGTGATATATTTTTAGGGGATATTTTGCTGTTCAGACTGTCCCTTGCTACGTGGACAATGCCCTATGTGAGGGAATGCGAATGCTGTGGCCTGAGAGCTCTGAGGACTGTTGGTCAGATCAGTTGAGTGAGAAGCGGTCAGACGGCACTTGGGGACTGGAGCGTGGTGTCCAAAAGACTACTTGTACCTACCAAACCTGCTACTCACCAAGGGCTGATTGAGACAGCATTATATTGTTGTTGAATTGTTCGCATCAAAAGGTAACAGACTGTGACAAAAAATAAAATCTGAGTGAGGGTCGAGAATAGAGTTTGAGCCGAGAGTTAGGGGTCATTACTCCTAAAAGCTTTGATTCAGAACAGAGACTATTTCCTGAAGAAATGAATAAAACAGACCTGTAGAGTTGGGGAGAAAATTTAAAAGTACTAGAGGACAATGAGCCATCTCAACTTTTCAGATAAAGGTGAAGTATGGGAATGGGACAGAAACACAACAAAAATTATTGGCAAGTGTATTAAGTTTGGCTAAAATAAAAAATAGTGGATATAGGAAATACTAAATCAAGCGGCTCATTTCTTGACCTTTATGTTTATGAAATATCCCAGGTACTTTCAAAAATCATCTTCCATTAAATATTTTAAAATTGTAATTAAAACCCTGTTAAGTCCCCATAGTTACTTACGACTTAGTACATTCGATAGCAGTGAAAGTTAGAGACCTAAAATAAGAAAATTATTCTTGGTATTTTGAAAACAAAGTCAAAATGAATTAGTTTGAATAGTCAGGGAGGGACTTCCCTGGTGGTTCAGTGGTTAAGATTCCATGCTCTCACTGAAGGGGTCACCAGTTCCATCACTGGTCAGGAAGTTCCTAAAGCATGCACAGGCATAGTGCAGCCAAAAAAGAAGGAAAACAAAAATGGGGAAGCATTGAAGTGTATAGTTGTCAAAAATGTAAGAAAAAAAACCCCAGTTAACCAGTACATTATAATTTAACTCAGACATAGGCAGCAATGATGCTTACTTTTGTGTTTTTGGAAGAATTTTAATACAGGAATTGTTAAATAAGGCACTATGTAAATAAAGTTGCAGAAGATTTGCCAATTTTAAGAGAGTAAATGAATTTTTAATACTTTCAAATCATTCAGCTGTAAACAGCACTCTACATGGGGATATGTGTTTACCTATTAAACAAGTTCCCAAATGATAATATTTGGTAAGTGTTTTATTACTCTAATTTTATTTGCTATATAAACTTGAATCAATAAGATATCATTCCTTTTTGAATAGTCTGTAGTTCAGAGTTTTCACCAATTTAACCTAGACTTTCCTCCAATTAGTTCAAGTCAGAGAGCCATTCCTATTGACACTGTTAAAAAGAAATAAAAGGTAAAAATAAAAAGGAAGCATGACCCCAGCCCTCTTAACTACAGTCTAACTTAATCTCAAGTTATTGATATTATTGTTTCAGTGCTATCAGTCTGGAGTAATCCTATGTGATCTTGTTTAGTCCTAAATGGCTCCAATATTTTGGTTAAAGAGCTTATCCTGAAGCATTTGCCCCTTTAGCTCACAATGGCTAGTACCAAGAGAGATCCCCCCATTACCTGTGAAGGCCCTAAGGTTTCAAGTTGATGTGGGAAAAATGAAAGGTACTGTCTAGGAAACTCTACTGGAACTGGCCAGCAAAAGAGAGTACTGCTACTGCTGCTGCAGCTGCTTAAGTCGCTTCAGTCGTGTCTGACTCTTAGCGACCCCATGGACTGCAGCCTACCAGGCTCCTCCATCCATGGGATTTTCCAGGCAAGAGTACTAGAGTTAGGTGCCATTGCCTTCTCCAAAAAGCAAGTGAGAGAAAACAAAAGGAGCAGAGGTCTAGAAAATTTATTTTCTATATAACCAAACTTCAAAGAAAACATTTAGCAATATATTTTTAAAATGAAATTCCTAGTTAAACTGGCCTTAAATTTATTCCTGGACTGTTTAAGTGGCAATGCCAGAAAAATCACTATGTTCTCACTACTATAAGCAAAAGGAAGAATACATTCCAAAGTACAAAGGCAGGAGATTATAGGGTATGTTTAATTAGAAGTTCAGTTTTTAACAGAATGCAGATTACATGTAGGAGAATAATAGGAAGGAAAGGCAGAAAATTAGGCTGGGGTTATATCCTGAAGGTCCTTGATTGCCAGACTCAAAATGAACTTTATATCAAATTTACAAATAAAAGATAGTCCTACAAATAAATAACAGTGCATAACTCATAAAAAGGCATCTTGCTCTAATTTTTCCAATGTGATCTATTTGTATCAAATGAATTACAATAGGTTTTTAATAGCTTAATGAATTCTTGATTTGTTAGACTTCTAAAAAAGCTAGTAGAATCATTTCAATTGAACTTAGAATATAGTTTTCTAACAATTAAAATTCTTGTTTTTCTCTTTAGACACTTTTAGTTCTTTGATTAATATTGCTGATTCTTTTGTTTGTTGGAACACAAAATCGAGAAGCTTGTCATGGTTTATTATTTTGTGCTATAGGTGATTGTTATAGTTGCTGTGGTAAAAATTATTTTTGCTGGCATGCCAACTTCATTATGATATTTATACTTCAATCTAAGTATGAATCTATGCCATTCTATGCCATCATGATTTGGAAGTTAAGAAGTCTGATTCCTAATATACTTCATATATAAAGAGCATTATTAAAAATTATTGTGATTTGTATTACATCCCAAGGAGTGGTATTCCTTTGAAAGCAGTCACTTTGGGAGACTATCCACGTATTATAATGCTGTTGTTATTGCTCAAATTACTTTTGAAACTACTCTTTTAGAATCACCCTAAGGCTTGTAGTGCATTCTTTTGAATATCCTCAAATATCAGATCTTCATAGTTTGAAAGTAGATGTGATATCTAGATATAGCTAGAAATCACTTGGAGACAAATCTGATGTGGAGTGATACCATAATGACACCTGTTTTTTTTTTTTTTTTTTTTTGGTGATACATACGAAGGCAATTCCAAAATATGTTGAGCATTGATAGCATAATTTCCATCGATGTATAACCTTCCAAGATGACTAGGAAATCAACTTTCGTATGAATTTAATCATGCTTTGTTCAGTATTCACCAACTGCTGACTACATGCCAGCTCTAGTTACTGAAGACACTCAGCTTCCAGGTGTAGCTTCCCATTGCCCACACTGCTCTGTCTCTCACCAAATGAGAACAAGGCCAGAGGTACTTCCCCACTGATGTGCATTTAGAATTAATCTGCTTTTCCTAAATACAGTATCCAATGTACCTAATGAACCGCAGCCTTCCTTCATAACCTCTCCTGGGACATTAGAAAGCCTCTGATGGAGTGTCTGGTTCCTCTTCTCTTTTCTAGCTGTGATGTTGAACCCTACCATATTCTGAACCTTTCTCTGGCTGCCAATCCCACCTCAAGAACCCCACCCTGCCTCCTGTATCCCTACCTGTGGACCAGGGTCCTGCTTTACCTAAATAGACCTCGCTGTAACCATGGCTATTCAACCTTTCTGCTGAAACACTTTCATGTCCTGAAACTCTTGCTGCCATGTCACTGCCACGCTGAGGAGTATGCATGAACAGCAGTTCTCATTGCTATCTCAGATGCTGTATTTGGGACTTCTGAATGCCCTTCTTCTGGGTTAACTCTACTGGTTCCAGTTTTTTCCTCTCTCACCAGCCCACCGTTGATCTCTAGCAATCCTCATTATCGTGTACCTGTGGTGCTGGCACTATGTACCAAATAATAATGATATTTTTAGAAAACTTTTCATATTTTAGCAAACTCTCTCACCCACATTGCATAATATAGCCATCACAGCAATACTGTGAGGCAGATAATGCTGGAATAATAAAGCAATTTCTGCTATATTTGTTTTCTAAAAGTCTCATTGTACAATCTCAACTCAAAATACCACTTATATCATTGCATCTGATATCTAGATCCATTTTTCCCTTTCGTTGTCTTAGGTAGAAAATGTTTCAGTAAACTTTTTGCTTTTAACATTAAGTAAATATTTAATGAACACATAATCAGCTAGGACTTTAAAAATATAAACAGGAGCCTCTTCATTTAATTTAATGTGTCAATTATTCATTTCCATAGCAGACTACCAGACCATACTGTGAGAGAAGATTGTTTTATTGCCTCTTATTTCACTTTTTCCAATTTAATGAGTTTTCAGTGTAATGAGTTTTATTATTAAGTTATTTGACATCATTATTAGAAATGATATTCATGCCCAGCAAAATTAAAATTTTAAAGAACCAATAATAGCTAACACGTGTTGAGTACTTGCTGTGTGCCAGGCACTTTTCCCAGCTCTTTTATGTGTATTAAGCTACTTAATGCTTGTAACAACCCTATGAAGTAGCACTAATATCATTCCTATTTTACAGATAAGGAAAATGAGGTATAGAGAGATTAAATGATGTGTCCAGAGTCACAGAGTAGGAAGTAAATGATAGATACATACCTAGGAAGCATGACTCCAGAGCCCTCACTCTTAACCACTGTGATATACTTGCCTCTATGCTAGATGTACGAGTTATTTAACATTTGTTTCATACCCTTGACATCTCCAATAAGTATTCAGATCAGTTTTCCTTTTAAAAAGGAAAGTCATAATAATGGTAAAACATAAGAGTTAAACAATAGATTTGTAAACTGCCATTACATGCAGTTGATTTTGACAGGAGATTGTACCAGCACTCTTTTGAGAATCCTTTTATGTTACATTTCTATGCACAATGGAAACATTTTAATGGGTCATTTAATATAAGTGCTAAAGAAATTTTTCCTATGAATTAATTTCATAGAATAATGTTTGAAAAATATCAGCAGAAGTGTAGAAAAGATTCCTATTGTATTTATGCCCAAATCACTAATAATAAGCCTAATTCTACAGTCTTTACTCAGGTTTTTCATTAGAGTCTAACACTTTCAAGATTTTTAAAAATCCTGAACTCCTACTCTAAGTACAATGGTAGAGAGTATTTTAAAAGACTGATGTCTGGTTGATAGGAGTACAGGTATTTATGATTTTCTTATTTCTACTTTTAATGTATTATTTCCTAAAATTTCCACAATAGACATACATAGTATCACTATTATAATCAAGAGAAAATTTATTTCCATGAACTTTCACTAAAGTTAATGAACCAACTCACTAGAGGCCTCAAACAGCTGTATAATGCGAGGCATCATCAAGGGTTGATTAAAATTTTAAATAACAGAAAGTACAGGGCTGCCTGAGGCAAAAGTGTGAAATGAGTAACTTTCCTTGAGACATTCACCCCAGCAAATATCCTTTTCAGTTTACTAAATAGAATATTCAGCTTAGACAGCATAAAAGAGACAAGGTAAAAAGGTAGTCTACATAAGTACATTTCTAAATAATGATGTACATTCTACATGACACTGACATACCCTTTCTCTAGAGGTAGAGTTTAAGAATGTGCATGTTTAGTTAACTCCCCAGTGATTCTTAAGCACACTAAAACCTGAGAACCACTATGTAGGTGCTCAAGAAATGCTTGTTAGATTGAGCATGAAGTTTTAATAAAGAAGTTGAATACTTCTGTCTACTTGCTGCCCTGTGAGTCTGTGAGTCTCTGTGAATCAGCATAATATATATATCTGAAGGAGTTTACAAGGACTTTCAAGGAGGAATAAGAGAATGGAGCGACCCAGGGAAAGAAAAGAGGACAATTTAGAAAAATCTTCATGTCTTAAATAAAATAGAAAACTAAAATACCTCTTTCTGATTATCTTCTTCCTCAGAATATGGAATCTGAAACTGCAGGAAGTGAAAATATGGAAACAGAAAATATGGATTTTGAAAATATGGAAAGTGAAACAATTTCATCAGTTTCAGCATTGCAGGCTCTTTCTAAGCTACTTTATCCTGAAGAGGATGACTTTGAGTTCGGACAGGTGGTCGTATACTTACAGATAAATTAGTTCTGATCACACCAAGTCGTGAAACTGTATTTGAACAACTTGTTCCAACCTTGCTGTGGGAGCATGGCTGTGTCATCTAATACATTCACAGGAGGTTGCAGGGCTCATTATGCATGAGAGTATAACCTCTAGTACATTTCTAGCAAACATAATTATATTTTTTCTAAACTACCTGAACACTGAATAGGAAAATATTTCTGTAACTATGGTAGCAATAGCCACATTTCAAAATGTTTGTCATTTATATTTATGGCCAGAGAATGCTTGACAACCAATGCAGAGTGGTAGCTAGGATTTTTAAGCCTAGACAATATTTCTATAAAACAAATAATTTTAATTAGGCAGTATTAATTAAACCCCCCAAACCCTTAATGTTTTTGATTTGTCTACACATGAAAGCAGAACAGAAAATATTTTGAGCCAAATAATGGGACAAACTAGCTTCAGCCTATTAAAATTGGCTTCCGGCTGCATGCTCAGAACTGTGGAATCTAGTTAGCCAAATAGCATTTAGGATCAGGAAAGGGAACCTTGGGGAGTCTTGCAGCAGCAAGATGGGCTTCATTTTGGGTAGGAGAGTTGCATGAATTGACCTTTGACTATTTCACACTCACTGCCATTATGCTAGAATACTCAAAATACTTCCATGTAACCCCTTGCTCTCCATTCTCCATCTCCGTGGACATTAGCAAACTTTGACTATCAGACTGCCAATGTGAAGGCACACAAAATTTGTTTGAAGGCAGAAATCTCCTAGTATAGCAGAATATATCAATTTGCTTTAAATTATTTTAATGTTCTTTGTTATCATGGCCAGTTTACCATGAATAAACCATCTCCCATGAACATACATATCAATTTTCTCCTCCCCAAATTCTTTTTTCCCATAGTGTGGAAAAACAAGTAGTATAATCTAAATAGGCAGCCAATTCAGTGGTTCAGGTTGACACTGGATTGAGCTTCTACCCTCCAGGAAGAAGTTAGGTGGAACAGGGCAAGTAGGACTTGCAGATGGAAATAAAATTTGTAGAGAAGGGGAACCGAGTTAGCTTGGAGCCAGAATTAGTAACCAAGAAGTTTTAATCAGGGAAAATTCTTAGTAGAGGTCAAAGAAAGAAAAATCAAGTCATTAGTAATAGCATTGAAGATATACAACAAATAAGACACAGAAGAAAAAGTTAAGAGCAATATACCAATAAGTTGGGAAGGCAAACTCATTTTTGCTACCTTAAGGTTATGCCATATAGAAAAAGTATAGTCAGTACTTGAGAAATAGTGATCTTGAATAAAGTGAAATGGAACTTGTAACTGGAACAGATTCATAGATAAGAATTTATCCTGGTTACAAAGCCTGTTTCCTTTGCCATTTATGCATGGTGATGTTTATTTGCAACTAGAGGCATTTTCAGGGGAAAGATGAGTGCTTATGAGAATAAAGAGACTAGAATCATTTTACCAAATTGTACAGTTTATAGAGGAAAATTACTATAATAATGTACAATTCTGTATATCTGGGTTATAAGCAATTTTGAGATAATTGGTCATTCAGACGCCACAGTACAGATATCATTAGAGGATATAGAATTGGAGTATCAGAACAGTGGGAGAATAATTAATGTTTCTAAT
Organism: Aepyceros melampus; assembly: GCA_006408695.1. Taxonomy (NCBI): domain Eukaryota; kingdom Metazoa; phylum Chordata; class Mammalia; order Artiodactyla; family Bovidae; genus Aepyceros; species Aepyceros melampus. Next base: position 30,655 of record SJXQ01008016.1, on the reverse strand, counting down.
GAACTATTAAATTTTCCAGGAGGAAATAGCTTTTCATTTTTTAACATGCATTAATCTTGGGAACTGCAGAATGATTACAACAGTGATGTATTTTTGAAAATACACTTAACTGTAAACAGCATTTAGAACTGTTGCATACACATTGGTTTATTTACACTATCCTCACCATGAATTGTTAAGAATATAGGAGATTGGGAAAGAATATGTCTGTTATCTTTTAAACTCACAAGGGGATTTTAAGACCTTGGGAAATAAGGTTCACCACTTTGCACAGATAACATACCAAGGATGTTCTAACTCTCTTACATATTGCAGGGTGGTGTGAATTGCAATGATAAATTGCTCAGATAAATGGATGTAGATTCATGGTAGAGGCCAAAATGATAATCTTATAGAAACAATTGCCAGGTGGTTTTACTGTTTTTTATTATCCTATCCATCTTTTCACGTGAAAATTTTATTTTTAATTATTTATTTTCATTAGGTTAATCAACTTAAACTCCCCCTCTGTTCTGATATACTGATCCAGTCATCAGTGTTCATAGAGGGCATACCAATTTTTGTCAGGAATGTTCAAGTTTTTATTTCTATGGATTTTTATTTGCTATGGAAGGAAGCACTCAACAAAACAAGAGGCCCTCATGTTCCAAAAAATTCTTTACCCTGATTGACTATTAGTATTATTAGTATTCTGGTGATTAATAACTTAAGAAAAGCACTGGAATTTTATATGACTTTAGTGATTTAAAAGAAAAAAAAAGTACAGAAAATTATCTTGGGAGTTGCACATTAAAATGCTTGTAACACCTTAAGGGCTTCCCTGGTGGCTTAGTAGTAAAGAATCTGCCTGCAATGCAGGAGACACAAGAGATGTGGGTTCAATCCCTGGGTCAGGAAGATCCCCTGGAAGAGGAAATGGCAACCTACTCCAGTATTGCCTGGAGAATCTCATGGACAGAGGAGCCTGATGGGCTACAGTCCATGGGGTCACAAAAGAATCACACAATTTAGCAACTAAACAACACCTTAACCACAGACATAGCATTTTGAAGCAACTTTCTGGAAAGTTGCTGCCTGAGAAACTGTTTAAATGTTGTGGATTAATTTATAACTAATAACCTACAGCTGTTGGAATAATTTAGCATAATAAAAACAGGTGAGATTTTCCACCAGCTTTCAAGGACAGACCCTATTTCTCTTGCCCAAACAGGACATTTTAACTTTTGTACTTGTCTGAAATCTTGGGAGATAAGGGCAGGATCCTGGAAAGGGAGAGTTAGAGGTGCTGGTTGGCCAGGGCCAAGTGATAAGAAGTTTTGACTGCCAGCAACAGAGTAAATTGGAACCACAGAATCTGACATCAGCAAGAACAATTAGTAAAAAATTGGGGTTTTCTTGAAATATCGAAGAACTCCTGAGAGGGACCAATGAAGTGGTTGCCAGTATATTGAAGGTGTAATGTGTGTTATGGCAAATAGATGGGGAAATAGTGGAAACAGTGAGAGACTTTATTTGGGGGGCTCCAAATCACTGCAGATGGTGACTGAAGCCATGAAACTAAAAGACAATTGCTCCTTGGAAGAAAAGCTATGACCAACCTACCTAAGACAGCATGTTAAAAAGCAGAGACATCACTTTGCCAACAAAGATCCATCTAGTCAAAGCTATGGTTTTTCCAGTAGTCATGTTTGGATGTGAGAGTTGGACTGTAAAGAAAGCTGAGTGCCAAAGAATTGATGCTTTTGAACTGTGGTGTTGGAGAAGACTTTTGAGAGTCTCTTGGACTGCAAGGAGATCCAACCAGTCCATCCTAAATGAAATCAGTCCTGAACATTCATTGGATCCTTGGAAGAAAAGCTATGACCAACCTACCTAAGACAGCATGTTAAAAAGCAGAGACATCACTTTGCCAACAAAGATCCATCTAGTCAAAGCTATGGTTTTTCCAGTAGTCATGTTTGGATGTGAGAGTTGGACTGTAAAGAAAGCTGAGTGCCAAAGAATTGATGCTTTTGAACTGTGGTGTTGGAGAAGACTTTTGAGAGTCTCTTGGACTGCAAGGAGATCCAACCAGTCCATCCTAAATGAAATCAGTCCTGAACATTCATTGGAAGGACTGATGCTGAAGCTGAAACTCCAATATTTTGGCCAATTGATGCGAAGAACTGACTCATTGGAAAAGACCCTGATGCTAGGAAGGATTGAAGGCGGGAGGAGAAGGGGAGGACAGAGGATGAGATGGTTGTATGGCATCACCGACTGGATGGGCATGAGTTTGAATAAGCTCCAGGAGTTGCTGATGGACAGGGAAGCCTGGCGTGCTGCAGTCTGTGAGGTCGCAAAGATTCAGAAACGACTAAGCAACTGAACTGAACTGAAAGTGTGTTATACCTAGTTGAAAAAAGAAAACTATTCTGCTGGTGAGCCAGAGGCAGTCCTGTAAGCTGTGTGTTGTGGGGGGGCGGGTATGTATGCTTGTGCAGAAGATGGCGAAGTAAATCTGAATTTGCCTGAAGACTGAAGTGGTTCATCATGTGTTTGACACTATTACTTTGGGATTGCTGTTTAAATTCACTCATTTCGTGTCATGAGGTGATGAGATGAAGTATTTCATACCCTGGGTAGAAAGAAGTAAAAGCTATTAAGACTTTTAAATGAGTTGTTTGATGTCTAAATAATTGGACCCTATTTAGTTGTTTGTTTCCATTTCTATAAAACTTTCCCATCCTTCTGTTCCACATCTAACTATGACCAGACAACTGCCAAAATCCAAAATCCATGTTATACTAATACAGTTTTTACTCTGTGTTGCAGGTAAGTTGTTTTTCTAGTAATTGAAGTTAATTTGCCTTGAGTTATTCACATTTTGGGGCATGTTTCCTGAGATGGAAAAACAAGAAAGTCCATGTGGTTAGAGAACTTTTTTTTTTAATTATTTAGGGTCTAGTTACCAAGATGCTTAGCTTCTTCACCTTCTATGCTGCTGTATTCTGGCAGTTTCACAGAATTCATTCATTAATTCATTAAATAAATATTTGTTGAGAGCCTATTATGTACCAAGTAGTATGGTCATCTCTGAGACTATAATGGAGATCAAAATAGAGTCATTGCCCCCTTTGAACTAATAGTCTTCTGGAAAACACAATACAAATAACCACAAGATTTCATCTAATGTTGAAAAACATAAATTAAAGCCCATGGGGTAACTTATAAAGTCATGGGTCCAATAAACTAGAATAAATATTTTTTGGATGTTTTACTTGTGTTTTGGCTTGTACATTTTCACAGAGTTGAACATTTTACACAACTTAAAAAATCTAGAAAGTTCTAATTCTTTTGGTCATGATCAATCAAAATAGAGTCATTGCCCCCTTTGAACTAATAGTCTTCTGGAAAACACAATACAAATAACCACAAGATTTCATCTAATGTTGAAAAACATAAATTAAAGCCCATGGGGTAACTTATAAAGTCATGGGTCCAATAAACTAGAATAAATATTTTTTGGATGTTTTACTTGTGTTTTGGCTTGTACATTTTCACAGAGTTGAACATTTTACACAACTTAAAAAATCTAGAAAGTTCTAATTCTTTTGGTCATGATCAGTTACCAAAGGGTGGACTGGGAAAGGAAATGAAGTACTTAGGTAATTGTAAAAAATTTTGTCTGGAAAAATGTTTAAAATAATGACTAAAATGATGTCTGAGTGGACAATTTTAAAATTTCACTAGTTATTATTCTACATACTCAAGAGTATATTTGCCTTATTCAAGAGATATTCACTTCATAGAAGACTAGTTCAAATTTGGGTGTATTTCTGTGCTGCCTGTATTTCTTATAATGTTACATCTAATAATCCCAAAATTCTGAGAACAGTGAGTCATACATAAAACTTTATATATAAAACTGTAATTATGCTTTACAAAGCCCATGTTAGATAGACACAGATCATTTCAAAAGAATTGGCAGAATTGAAAACCTGACAACCAGGTGCATTTCTGGGAATGCTTGAAAGACTCAAAATACTGTTCTACACCTAATGTGCGTTGCCATTTGCTGCCCCAATAGTTGGAACAAATTCAAACTAGGATTTTGCATGCTTATTTACTTTAAACATTCAAATATGACATGTAGAAACCCAGGAACATGCTCAGTTTGACATAAAAGACAAAAGAGATTTTCTTTAGAGCTCACGTCTACATGAGGAAAATACTAGATTAAAAACGATCATTGTCTCAACTGTTTTCAATTTCTTTCACTGATAGAATTTTTAAGGAATTATGTCAGGCTTGCCTGCAGTTCGGTCACTCAGTTGTGTCTGACTCTTTGCGACCCCAAGGACTGCAACATGCCAGGCTTCCTGTCTATCACCAACTCCCAGAGCTTGTTCAAACTCATGTCCATCGAGTTGGTGATGCCATCCAACCATCTCATCCTCTGTCGTCCCCTCCTCCTGCCTTCAATAATATAGCTTAGTACAAGATAAAATCTTTCTACCCAAATCATCTTGATTGCATATTTGATTTATTCTTTGATGTAAAAATATTTTACATATGATCCTATTTGTTTCTGAAAAACTGTAATATTTATTTGCACATATGTTGTGTAATATATTACATATATAATATTTATATTCAATGTTATTTTATGTACTAATATATGTTTTATATGTGTATATACACATATATATGTGTGTATATATATATTTGTAGATCTAGAGAGATATGTGTATATACACATATACAGAGAGAGACTAGGAAGATATACACCAGAATGCTATCATTGACTATCTATGAGTGGTTGGATTGTAGATAATTTTATTTTCTTCTTTTTTGCTTGTGTATCTTTTCCAAATTTTCTACATATATTCTTACAACTCTTCAGTGTATTGGTTGTGTGTTAATTAAAAACTTTAAGTCAACTGTTACTAATTTAGCTTCCTTTGATCAAAAACAAGCTAGTGATTACAGATAGAAAATGTTTCACTTCAGTGATCCTAAACTTAATGTGAAGAAGGACAGGAGGAATTTCAAGGGGTAAAAGGGGCAGGAGATTCAGCTTTGTCTCCCCTTTCTTCACAGTCATCCCTCAAACTAGTAGTGAAAATTTTGAAGAAATCTGGAATCCAGGGGAGTTTCAGAAGGAGCGGAGCATCACGATACATGGGATGTTAGAGATGCACCAGAGTAAGTCAAATGAAGTCAGGAACATGTTTGGGAGTTTTAGATGTGTCATCTAATACTGTTCTATTTTTGACAAGATTCACAAAGTAATTTCTACCACATAAAAGGTAAAACTATGGTGACACACAGAAGGCATGTGTAATTGATTACTTTTTTCCTTCTAGTGCAGAAACAATAAAACATAATACATTTCTTTCTGTTATTATCTAGCAAAAGATGAAAAATACAGTCACTTCCATTATAAATTTATATTTAGTATCATTTAGTTGTATAGTGTGTAAGTACCAGTGGGTGAAACCAGCCCATTAAATTACAAGCATTCATACAAACTAAATTATTATGCCATGTTTTTGTGTCAAAGACTTGCTTTTAATTACTCAGTGTTCCATAATCTGAGTAAAATGCTATGTTCTCCCACCAATTATCAGCTTTTACCTGGACTTATTTACTACCTATTTTAGTATTGTGTTTAGTATATTTTGCAGGCAAGATTAAAGGCTTGCTTTCTAGCCTTTTCAATAGGAATCATAAATATGAATTTTAGAATTATCATAAAAGGCCTTGCATACTAATAAATGAAATCACTCATTCTTTTAAGATTAAAGTATGTTTACATATATAATTGAAATTAATGATTAAATACTCAGCTTTAAGTATATGTATTTTAAAATAAAATCTTGGTTGAATATTTAGAATAGCTTGAAAAACAAAGGCAATACTTATTGAATTACAATGTACTTTAAAATTTATTGAAAACTTTTATGGTAAGTGATCTGAGAAATTTTCTAATTCCGACTGTAAAACTGTGTCCAATATTAAAAAAAAAAAAACTATGCTTCTATCTTCTACCTCAGTTCTGAAAATAGAAGCAGTGGGAGGCTGCAGATAATTAACTGGAAAAAAGTAGTCAACTTTCAAATAAACAATTTTTTAAAAAAGTAAATCTCATAAAAAGAGAAATCAAAGGGGATTTAAAACATTTCCGTCTGCATCTTAAATATCAAGGGAGTGAATCCCAGGTTATGTTTATACAGTGCCCACACATTCCTGTGAAAGGTAAGAATTAAATCATTCGTTTGTCATATAGTTAGTGAATGTCAAACAGCCATATGTGGCAAGCTCCAAATCTGAGTAAATTTTTACTTTTCATCCTGATGTTTGATGTTCTGTCAAAAGAATATCCCTCAAAACTTTAAATGAAAAAGAACTCCAGTAAGGATATGAAGAAAATTGCTTTATAAGATTTTTTAATCTTTACTTTCTATCTTATGCAAATATATTTCAAAATGTCCTAGTTGATAAAGAACAAAATGGATAGAGAATGGGAACAGGCAGATCACAAAAGAATCACAAGTTACCAAATAACAATAATAAGGAGCTGAGCTAAGTCACTGACCTTAGAGAGAAATATGAGGGTATTTATCTGAGAGATATTTGAAGGAAGATTTGGTATTTGATTAGATATGATGAATAAGAGGAAAACATCAAAGATGATGCTGAGATTAGTCGCTTGGGTGACTGGGTGAAGAGTGAAGCCATTAACTGCAATTGGGAATGTAGTGAAGTAGAACTGGTGGGAGTTTGATTATGGGTGTGTGGATCGTGAGGTGCCGTGGGACCTTCAGGCAAATACATATAGAAGGCAGTTGGAAAATTGCATCTGGAGATGAGGGGGAAGGGCAAGAGCTAGAGCAAATCCATGTGGGAGTCCAGGGCATGTAGATCAATATCTTTCTGTTTTGCTTTAACCCGGTTTCACCTGTGTAAATACCTGGGAGCTGTTATAGTCTATTAAGAAAAAAGTGTTCTGTCTCAAAATGCTGTTGACTCTCAGTCCTATTCCAACTCTGAGAAATCCCTCTTTCATCCTTGGGTATTCTGGTTTGCAAGTGGTCAGAAATTCAATATTGCCCTTTAGTCTTTCTATCCAGAGATTTGCCATTTCTTCATTATAGTAAAATTAAACAGACAAGATTATTTGTAAATGTTTGCTACTTCATTCCATCTAAAAAGATAGGGTTCATTTATGGCTGGGGGTTTCTATAAACCACTGTATCCCTAGGGTCCCAAATTTGGGGCCTAGGAAAGTTTTGTGGATTGTCTTGTGTGAGGTAAAATACCAGGAAAATCATTCCTTGAACTAAGGATTCTGTAGATTCTAAACACTGTTGCTGTAGCTGTGCTGTCTACATGATCAGTATTTCTACTGTAGAATTTTTGAGGTGGAAAAGACAATAGAGATCATTTAGTTCAAACTCACCCCTTTCCATAAATTGTACAAATCCAGAAGCTGAGACCACATGAGTTTGCGACTTGACCAAGATCACACAGTTAATGACAGAAAAAGTTACTAAGCCTGGATTTTTCTCACTCTAATCTGTGGCTTAAATTTGGCAGAAGGTTTCTTTCTATCCACGAAACCCTGGGTTATGGGCCCACTATTCTTCTGAGCCATTGTTTTCCAGGAAAGGACCTTCCTTTTTTCTTCTGCTGTTACTGTTTGTACAGCTCTGAAACAGTTAACTTTTATTTTTACACAATTAAGTATATACAGCATAAATCCTGCTTTACAGTTTTAGGTATTTTTGACTAAATTTCTGACTTCTATTTTCTTTATGTTATGCTACATGCCTGAAAAACTGCAAGCACTTTATTTATTTTGTCCTTTTATTTTTTGTAATAACATGTCCTCATAAGTTTCTGGTTTTCTGCTCTGTGACAGGAAATTGCTCTTTCATTTGAGTCTCTCTATCACTGGTTTTTTTTCAGATATGAAATTGTATTCAAACAGGAGGTGGGAACAGAAGATATGTTCCTAGGATTGACCAGAAAGGATGGGTCAACTGCATGTTGCAAGGATTTAGTGGTAAGCCTCTCCCCTCTTCCCCATTTTCCAGATGACCATTAGAGTTAAATTGACTGTTATTCAAGGCTGTAAGCCCTTTAAAAATAGTGGTTGCTATGTTTGAGGCCCTAAGGGAATAATAGAATAGACTATTTGTTTAAAATTGGTAACGTGTACAAAATAAAATAAGTTTACACATGTGGATAAGATTTACAAATAATAACACCACCCAATCTGGACTGAATTTTCTTTCATGCTAGTTCTGTCCTATCCATACCATCTGATTGGTTATTCATTTCTGATGAGTTGACAATCAGAATGAAATATTTCCTTCCCTGAATCTGTCTTATCTCTTATATCTGTATCTTTTAATGACTCAGAGGAGATTTTTTTCCACTTAAATTTTGGATCTGAACTACTGACTTAACACTCTAAAAAGACATCCAAATTGTTGCTTTGCTCCCTTATCTGAATGACGTTCAGCATGTTGGAGAGCATCCTTTGCCAAGCAAAGGATGTTTGTTTCTCTGTAACAATGGCGATACCAGTGATATCAGTGAGACTACCTTACTGGATCCAACCAAGAGTGTGAAATGCAACTCACTATGGCAATATACACTAGTAATTCTGGTGTTTGGTGCTGGGAGTTTATTTTTTGAGAGTGGAGGCTGTGCATCTGTATTTTCCCATCCCTCTCTTAGAAAACTTTATGACATAGAATACTAAGGTGCCCATAGGAGATGCTTAATATTTTTCCTTAAGCAAATGGTAAATGGATTCTCTTTTGCATAAATTTCAGGTTTTCTCTTACTAACAAAATCTAAGACATTCAATTGGATCAAAAACATAATGGGAATAGCATCTTTAGGGACCTCAGGAGATTTTTCAAACTCTAATGAGTTAGGTTTCAAGTGATCTTGAAGTAATTAGCTCCCAGGGTTTTACCAGTAATATTCAAATTTCTCTCTCTTAAATGACTGTAAGATTATGTTTTTGATGTTTGATATTGCGAATTACTCTAAACTCTAAAGAAATTTTAGGCCCTAAATAAATAAAACTGTTGTGAGTCTTTCTATTTCTCTGATGGAAATTGCTCAGTTCAGTTCAGTTCCATCGCTCAGTCGTGTCCGACTCTTTACGACCCCATGAATCGCAGCACGCCAGGCCTCCCTGTCCATCACCAACTCCCAGAACTTGAACATCAGGAAGTTCACGGTTCACATATTGCTGAAGCCTGTCTTGGAGAATTTTGAGCATTACTTTACTAGCGTGTGAGATGAGTCCAATTGTGTGGTAGTTTGAGCATTCTTTGGCCTTGCCTTTCTTTGGGATTGGAATGAAAACTGATCTTTTCCAGTCCTGACTAGCATTAATAATAAAGGTATTCTGAGTGAAGAATCTTAGAAACTAAATCACAGCTCAGAATAGGAGTGTATAGTTTATCTGAAACAGGTATGTAGAAAAAGACTCGATCTCCCCCTCTAATGATCTTATAATTGATTGGAGAAATAAAACTAGCATAAATTAACTCATTTTATTAGTAACAATTATGCTCTGTGTTGACAATTGTAATTTTACCAGGAGTTCAGAAGGTTTGGACAAGAAATGAATACCTTTGAATGCCAGCAACAAATGAAATATTTGTTCATGCTATGGCACTTCACCACATGTATAGCATTCTTTTTATTCATACATTCAATCTTTAAATAGTTACTAAATACTACTGCTTATTAGGCACTGTCCTTAAGTATTAGGGATGCAAAGACAAATAATAAACAGTCAATTACTATCAAGGAATTTACAGGTAAGGGAATGGAAACCTAATAAATCATTGTAGTTCAGTGTGGTAAGTACATATTTAGAGGCATATACCAGGTATGTGGTGACAAAGTAGAAAGGGATCAACATTGGGTGGATAGGATTTCTCCAATGGACAACATTCCAAGAAGAGCGTTCCAAACAGAAGAAAGAGCACATGACAAGGTATCAAGGCATGAAATAGCATGGCCTATTTGGGTAAGCATTGAGTGTAAGCAAGAATAAAGAATAATTGTGGACTGTGGTGTACTGGTAAGCTGTCTCTCAAAAAAGAAAAGAAAAACAATCTGTAGCTTGAATTTTATGATGACATCCATTGTCATTACTTAACCCCTTTGGGAAGGCTCCGACTGCAGAGGTTGATGACCTCATCTCAAATATTTCTTGTACAAATTTTAGCTTAGTATTTCTGTTAATAATATGGCATTTCCTCAACTCTAAGACATCATCAAATTGTAGATATGCCATTTGTTTAGCAACAAAGGAAAAATAGGTATACTGCCACATTAAATATGAACATTGATTGTGTGATTCATCCCAATAACAGAAACATAAAAATGTGAGGAAAATAGCACCTTAGAATTAGCTAAATGTGATGTTTGGGGCCTGGATCTGATCTCTAGGTAACAATCTGACACAGAGACTTTAAGAAGAAGCCCTCTGTTAAAGCTGAGGAAGGTACTGGGTTGTCCAAAAAGTTCGTTCGTGTTTTCCATCACATCTTGCAGACAAACCTGAATGAACTTTTTGGCCAGCCCAATAATAGGACCATAAACAATCTATTTAAATACAAGGACTGATTTGGGGTTTAAAATTTTATAAAAACCACCTTTCCTTTACCCTCTCCAGACTCCTTATAAGAAAGCAAGATTTATGAGTCCTAAATCAAAGAGTGAGTCCTAAACAAAAATCAGAGTTAGGAATATGTATGTTTTCAGAAAACCTTCCATCCTTTCCTTCTAACCCCAACCAGAGAGTTCCATTATCCAAATTATGCCTGCTGCTCCAATTCTGAGTTTGTAGCTACCAAGCTTCCCTTGCCTTAATCTATATTTAGGCATCTTATTTTTAAATAAAAATTGTGTATATTTAAAGCATATAATATGTTGATTTGATATATATAGACAGTGAAATGATTCCTACAGCCAAGCTAATTAACATACCATCTCCTTGCCTACCATTTGTGTGTGTGTGTGTGTGTGTGTGTGTGTGTGTATGGTGAGAGCACCTTAAGTCTACTCTCTCAGCAATTTCCCAGTATTCAATACAGCATTATCAACTATTATCATCATGCTGTACATTAATTTTAGAGCTAGAACTAGGCCAGTGGTTTGCATGTTTGTTTTGTTTTGGGTTGCCAACCCTTTTCTTCAAGCAAAATTCTATGAGAAAGCCAAACATATAAAACAAATACTGCTGCTTAGTTAAAAGGGTACTATCATCCATGACACAGCTCCTAGGAGAAAAATTGGGGCTCTTTGGAACACAGTTTGAAAGATGGTGATTTAGGATTTCCTCCTTATATTACAATTGAGAAAATAAGGTCAAGCTTACAAGGTCTCTTATACTAATGTAAGAGAGTCTAGAGGGCCTTTTCTCCCAGATGACATACATGTTTTTCTTTAATCCTCATGAGTAGAATCCTTCTATTTTATTTTATCTTAAATCATATTTTATCTTCTATCTTCTATACTCTCCATTCCTCCCCATAAGACTTCTACTGTAATGGATTTGATACACATCATTGAATACATATTTATCATTGTTTTCTGTAATTTTTAAAATTCAACACATACTTCTTGAGCATTTACTGTAGGCCAGATACTTGACATGCAGTGTTAAACAAAATAAATATAAGGTTCTCCTTCTCTCCAGGTGATTACTGTTAAGAGATCAAACAGTCCATAAGGAGCACAGATTTTCATAGATCCATCCAATAAGGAAATAAGCCCCAAAGGGTATAGTTTATGATTTACACAAATGGCATAAGCAGAATTAGCAGGTGTCAGATCCCCATGTCCCTTTGCCTCACAGGACGACAGTGAACTACAGGAGCCCAATGACAGGTAACATGAGTAGTGAGACACTCTTGCTGAAGAACCAACTCTAGACTGCAGTTAAGCTGTTTTATAGCCTGCATCTCTACCCAGGGAAAGGGAGGTGGAAAGTCCTTTGCTTTGTTGGAACCTCATGACAGCCTCCTGCAAGATAGGGAGCTTCCCACAAAGTAGAAAGACAGATAAGAAACAGCCTTGAGACAGCTCCTCACAAGACCACCTGTCTTCTCATGCTCCAAGATAATTACAGGATGTTCTGCCAAGACCTCAGGCAGGCTACAGCTGAGCCTTGCTTACATGGCCTATGTGAATAGTGCAAGATTGCCAGTGCCATTTCCCTACATTTGCAGCCCATAAATAGAAGTTTTTATCCTGATTGTTTTCCTTAACATGATATAATAACAACAAACAACTGATACAATGCTTACTATGTGCCAGGCATTTCCCTAAGAACTTTGCACATAGTAACTCATTAATCTTCACACCAAAACTCAGTGAAATAAGTGCTATTATTCCTGTTTTATAAATACAGTTCCTGAAGCACAAGGAAATTAAGTAACTTGCTTAAGGTCATGCATTTAGACTCTGGCAGAAGTACAATTTGAACCTAGGCCCAGTTTGAATTTAATAGAAGTGTATGCAAAGTGATCTGGGTACAAAAAAGAGGAAATTCAGGTAGACTTCACAATACAGGTGGCATCTGATGACATTTGAGGGACATAATGGTTTGCCAGGTTGGAGTTGTCTAAGAAGCGTAAATAGGGTGAACAAAGGTGTAGTGCTGTGAAAGTATAATATACAATGTGTTTTGAGAACTATTTGTAATGGTCTTCGAACCCCAGAATTCTTTGGCATGGAGTAATAAAACAGAATACCCAGCTTAGAGCTAGTTGTAAAAGTCTTTGAATATCATACCATATGTTACAGACTGAATTGTGTCCCTCTCAATTTGTATCTTGAAACCCTAACTCCCAATGTGATGGTATTCAGAGATAGAGCCTTTGGCAGGTAACTAAGTTTAGATGAGGTCACACGGGTAGGGCCATCATGATGATATTAGTGCCCTTATAAAAGAGACACCAGAGCACTTTCTCTGCTTGCTTTCTATCCCAGCCATGTGAGCATAATGAAAAGGTAGCCATCTATAAGCCAGAAAGAGAGCTCTCACCAGAAGCCAATCATGCTGGTATATCTGGCATACTCAGACTTCCAGCCTATAGTACTTTGCTTTAGTAGCCTGAGCAGACTCAGATGCCATGAATTTGGACTTACTGTGGGGTTTAGAGTTCTTAGATGTTTTAAAGTGGGTGAGTTAAATGAGTAGATGTATATTTCAGAACAACTCTATTTTGGCAGATTATGGTGAATTTGGTAGAGATTATGGACAGAGGAGCCTGGTAGGCTACGTCCATGGGGTCGCGAAGAGTCGGACACAACTGAGCAACTTCACTTTCACTTTTCACTTTCATGCATTGGAGAAGGAAATGGCACCCCACTCCAGTGTTCTTGCCTGGAGAATCCCAGGGACAGGGGAGCCTGGTAGGCTGCTGTCTATGGGGTCGCACAGAGTCGGACACAACCGAAGCGACTTAGCAGCAGCAGCATGATAAGAGATGAGTGTGAGTTTGGGAGACTGGTGATAGGAAAACCAGCTGATAGTCAATTGCACTAGCTCAGGTAAGAGAAATAAGAGCCTGGACTATGGCTGTGGGGACAGAGGAAAAAATGGTTTCAGTAGACATTTTTGAGATACAGTTGACTCTTGAACAATGTGGGGGTTTGGGGTGCCTACACTCCATACAGTCAAAAATCCAATTCTGACTTTATAGTTGGCCCTCTACATCTGTGAATCTGCACCCATGGATTCAACCAACTGCAGATGTGTAGTCCTGTAGTATGTATGTATTTCAAAAAAACAAATACACAGATAAGTGGACCCACACAGTTCAAACTCAGTGTTGTTCAAGGATCAATTGTAGTATTTTTGAATTAATTAATTAATTTATGGCTGTGCAGGGTCTTTGTTGCCACGTGGGCTTTTTTTTTTTTTTTATAGTTGTGGTGAGCAGGGGCTACTCTTCATTGCAGTGTGCAGGCTTCTCACTGAGGTGGCTTCTCCTGTAGCAGAGCATGGGCTCTAAGTGGGCAGGCTTCAGTAGATGTGGCATGTGGGCTTCGGTGCTCTGCAGCATGTGGGATCTTACCAGACAGGGATCGGACTGTGTCTCCTGCATAGGCAGGTGGATTCTTTACCACTGAGCCACCAGGGAAGCTCCCAATTGTAGTATTAATAGTATTTAGAAAGTGGTCGAATGTGATGTGTAAGGGAGAAACAGGAGTCAGATTTCTAGCTTGGGTGACTGGGTGAATGGTGATGGCATTAATCAAGATATGAGAAGGTAAAGTGGTTTATATCTGGATAGCAGGGTATGTATTTTAATTCATATTTGCTCATCTGAATTTTCTATATTTTTTACAACTACTCTGTATTACTTCTGGAATGAGAGTAAACAAAGGGTGATTTTATTTGTTTTTTAGGGATCGGGTATGGAGTGCAAAAGAAAGAAGACAAAGTTCTAGAACAAAAATATTAAGTTTGGGCTATACTGAGTTTGAAATAAAAATATGTATGGAATTCAAAGATAGAGACTAGAGATGTTGATTTTCAGACTGGTGTTTGTTCTCTGTAGGGGTTAGAATATACCACCACAGACTGCTTGCTAGCTTTGTGTCTGGCTTGGAATGAAGTAGAACTGTTTGTAAGTAGTAAGTGTGTGTGTTTGGAGAGGAGGAAGTGTGGAGGGGGATACTAGGAAACTTGCAGAAATGGGACTAATTGAAGACAGAATAGATGACCCTTGGGAAGCCTCAATAATCAGAGACAAAGTTCAAACAGACATTGTAAATTATCAGTCAATTTCCAGGCTAGGTATTGAAAACTGAGAGACATTAGCTCAACAAAATGAGGTTGGAATTGTGGCATGGCTTTAGAGATACAAACGATGATGGAGAAGCCAGGAAACTGTCAAAGAAGCAAGGTGAGAAGAATGAGAGCCTGCCTACCCCTGACAAACAGGGATGTCTGTGGTACCTGACCTCTTGGGTGTCAGCTGGGGAGTGTGAAAAAGGAATTTTAGGTATTAAAGATGTGTAAGGAGGCCTCCCCATAGGACTGTTGATGGCAGGAATGAGGATGGGTGCAGTGGAGAGGTAGGTCAGTGGATTTCCATCTTTACCCATGGGTGTTTAACAGCGCACTATCTCTAAAATCCAAAAATGAATGACTAGGTTTCTTGATTTTCTGCCAAATGGCCCATCATTTGTTCTAGGAGCAGAGACAAGCCAGCAGATGGCTTCATACTCTTTTTGAGCTGCAATGGATATATAATATTTTGGTGCTCCTACTATACTGGATCTCTATTGATAAGGGAACATGCTGATGTGACTTTGAAACAAGCCATTAAGCCTGTTTTTATTTTTCATTGTCACCTCCTCACTGGGATATGAGCCTTACTCCATCTCTAAATCTAACTGGAAATGGAGTGGAAGTCAGGGATAGGATGGGAGTCAGTCACCATCTGGCAGACACAATCAGGAGTCACATGTTTATCACACATATTCATCTCAGAAAGAGCTAGCAATCATTCTGAGCAAAGTGTCTGCACATCCTCTGAGAATTCACTTGTTTTTTGAATGGTATGCTTCTCAAATCCCAATTTCTCTCTTAAGGTTAAAACAGTCATTTTCATTTACTTCTTATAAATAAATAGATTTGGCTGCTTGATAATGGAATGGATTCTCTTTTCTATTTAAAATTCTGGAGAATGGACATCTTTTTTTCTAAGCTTTCTGATTATGCTAACTTTACTTGATTGGTTATATATCAGACTGTGTGGCAAGGAGAAAGATATTTGAGCTGTAATACAATTCCTCATTATCAGCTCCAGGCAGCACAGTAAACCTTCAATTAAATTTCTAATAGTTCTTTCAGTAATATACATACATTATGGTTAATATCATAATATTTTTCCACAATGATGGTAGGGGGATGAATACATCCTTAATAGCTAAACTAACTGTATAGACTTAATATATATCTGATGATGGAAATTGTATATATTTAAAGTTTTAAATAATACCAAAATTAGTAGAGTTGAAAATAAAAGTCCCCTATAAGACTTCCCTACTGGTCCAATAGTTAAGACTCCTCACTCCCACTGCAGGGAATGCAAGTTTGATCCTTGGTTAGGGAAGATCTCATAAGCTGCAGTATGTAATAAAAAAAAAAAAAGTTCCCTGTAATGAGAAAGGTGTAGATAGATTAAGAGAGAGAGAAAGAGAGTTTGAGATGGGCTTAAGGTCATGGATTATAAGGGTGAAAGATGTCCTATATATATTACTTGGTAGAAAAATCAGTAATTTTACATTTTGATTATGTCATTTGGAGGAGGTTTCATCAAATATTTTAATTAATGGTCCAGAATTCTTGAACCAGAACTGGAAGAACCTTCTGAATCCATGCAAGTGGATTCACAGATAGACCATAAAAAATATAAATATTTGAGGGGTGGATAAAGGAAAGGAACAGAAAAGGATATACAGAGATGGTGAAAACCATAATATTATCTATTGCTGCAGAGAAGTAAAGCAAGATTAAGAAGTCTTTGGTGAGTTTTGAAAGAGAGAAGCTTCAGAGGCATGATAGGGGTTAACACTGGGTTGCAGAAAGCTGAGAAGTGGAGAAGAAATGAGGAAGAGAAGGCAGTAAATATAGATTATTCTTTGAGACAGTTTACCAGTGAAAGGGAGGAGAGAGAGGAGATGAGTGGTGAAGAGGAGGCCTGCTTTAGGGATTTTTAAAAGAATACCTTTCAGTTAATGACAGGAATCCATTCACCTACTCGTGTAATATTTATTGAGTGACTACTATGTGTCATTAGACTTAATGAACAGACCATAAAGAAGTAGTCATGGTACGGGCCCTTAGGGGACTTCTAGAATTGGGTAGGGGCTATTCAGGTGGCTCAGTGGTAAAGAATCTGCCTACCAAGGCAACAGATGCAAGAGACTCGGGTTTGATCCCTGGGTGGGGAAGATCCCCTGGAGTAGC
The DNA here is from genome assembly GCA_006408695.1 of Aepyceros melampus. Lineage (NCBI taxonomy): Eukaryota > Metazoa > Chordata > Mammalia > Artiodactyla > Bovidae > Aepyceros > Aepyceros melampus. The sequence goes on along the minus strand of SJXQ01008016.1, from coordinate 13,641 downwards.
AAATGGCAACCCACTCCAGTGTTCTTGCCTGGAAAATTCCATGGACAGAGGAACCTGGCAAGGCTGCAGTCCGTGGGGTTGGAAGGAGTTGGACATGACTAGCATGCACACAGAAATGGGTAAAGGCATTTTTGGCTACAGGATGTTATTGACCTTTAGTACTCAGGGGCCAGGGATTCTCTAAATCCTGCAATAAGAGAAACAATCCTAAAAAATGAAGAGTTGTCCTAGACAAAATTAGAAAAAGAGAGGTTGAAGACATGAGAATGACCACTCAGCAATATTCTACCCTGTTGATTACTCCTTCCTTCTTTTTTTGAATACAAAAGTATTTATTTTAATAAACTTTGTATTTAAAATAGACTTTTAATCTGTCTACTAACAAACCTAATTCAAAACATGATACATTTATCTCTCTAGCTGATTTGATGTTACTCTTTTACAAACAGTATTCAATTTGTAATTGTTTTATATTAAGACTGTAACTAAATGAAGTCTATGTTGTCAGAAAACATTTCACTTTAATCTTAAAGAGTGGTTTTTTAAAATGAAGGCACCAACAAGATCTACTTTCAGATGGTAGAGAATTTCTTATTTCTTAAAGACTCTGTGGTTGACCACTTTTTCATTAGTTCCCTGCAGCAAGACACTTTCTATTTTACTCTCAACACTTTTTTTCTCTTTAATGACCTCACTCTCCTGGTTTTCCTCCAAAATCTCTGGACATTCCTCATCTCCTTTACTACCAGATCACTGGCTCTTCTCCTGCCTGAAGTTCTCTAGGTCTCTGAAAAAGACCTATGTATTATTTCTCTAATATATTTCTATCTAGTCCCATGGTTTTAAATGCTGTTTATCTGTATAGTCTTAATCCTTTCAGAGCTTCAGATTCCTATAACCAACATCTCACTTGACATCTCCCACTTGTTTAATAAGCAGTGCAAACCTAACATGTCCAAAACAGAACTCTTGTCTTCTCCAAGCTTATTTCCTATTGATCTTACTCATCTCAAGAGAAGACAACATTCACCTAATTGCACAAGCTAAAAATTTAAATCATTCCTTGTTTCTCTTTTCTTTATACCTCATGTGCAGTTCATCAACAAGTCTTATTGGCTCTGGTTTCAAAATATATTCTAAATCCATCTAATTGTTATTACCACAACAACTACCATCATCTTTCAAACCACCATCACCTCTCAACTGGACCATTATGATTCTCTCTTGATTCATCTCCCTGCTCCCACTCTTGCTCCTTTGGAAACGTCCCACAGTGTCCAGAGAAATCCTTTTAAAAAGTGTATCACATCTAGGCTGCTTCCATGTCCTGGCTATTATAAACAGTGCTGCGATGGACAGTTCTTTCAATTCTGGTTTCCTCAGTGTGTATGCCCTGAATGGATAAGAAGCTGTGGTACATATACACAATGGAGTATTACTCAGCCATTAAAAAGAATACATTTGAATCAGTTCTAATGAGGTGGATGAAACTGGAGCCGATTATACAGAGTGAAGTAAGCCAGAACGAAAAACACCAATACAGTATACTAATGCATATATATGGAATTTAGAAAGATGGTAACAATAACCCTGTATGCAAGACAGCAAAAGAGACACAGATGTATAGAACAGTCTTTTGAACTCTGTGGGAGAGGGAGAGAATGAGATGGTTTGGGAGAATGGCATTGAAACATGTATAATATCATATAAGAAACGAATCACCAGTCTAGGTTTGATGCAGGATACAGGATGCTTGGGGCTGGTGCACTGGGATGACCCAGAGAGATGGTATGGGGAGGGAGGTGGGACGGGGGTTCAGGATTGGGAACACGTGTACACCCATGGCGGATTCATGTTGATGTATGGCAAAACCAATACAGTATTGTAAATTAAAAAAAAAAAGTGTATCACATCACTTCTTCACTCAGAACCCCTGATGAATTCTTATTGCACTTAGGACAAAATCCAAATTCTTCATCTTAATCCTTGAGGTCTTAGATGATCTGCCCCTGCATACTCTTCAGTTTCATCTAATGCCACATTTTATTCCTTGTTCATTATGTTCTAGCCACCCTGGCCTTCTTTCTGTTTCTTCAGTATGTCAAGTTATTTCCTGATTCTTGCTGTTCATTCCAGTTGGAAGGCTCTTCCTTCAGTTCAGTCCAGTTCAGTTGCTCAGTCATGTCTGATCTTTACGACCCCATGGACTGCAGCATACCAGGCCTGCCTGTCCATCACCAACTCCCAGAGTTTACTCAAGCTTATGCCATTGAGTCGGTGATGCCATCCAGCCATCTCATCCTCTGTCGTCCCTACTCCACCTGCCTTCAGTCTTTCCCAGCATCAGGGTCTTTTCAAATGAGTCAGCTCTTCTCATCATGTGGCCAAAGTATTGGAATTTCAGCTTCAACATCAGTCCTTCCAAATGATATTCAGGACTGATTTCCTTTAGGATGGACTGGTTGGATCTCCTTGCAGTCCAAGGGACTCTCAAGAGTCTTCTCCAACACCATAGTTCAAAAGCATCAATTCTTTGGCGCTCAGCTGTCTTTATAGTCCAACTCTTACATCCATACCTGACTACTGGAAAAACCATAGCTTTGACAAGACGGACCTTTGTTGGCAAAGTGATGTCTCTGCTTTTGAATATGCTATCTAGGTTGGTCATAACTTTTCTTCCATGGAGCAAGCGTCTTTTAATTTCATGGCTGCAGTCACCATCTGCAGTGATTTTGGAGCCCAACAAAAAACAAAGTCTGACACTGTTTCCACTGTTTCCCCATCTATTTCCCATGGGACCAGATGCCATGATCTTCATTTTCTGAATGTTGAGTTTTAAGCCAAATTTTTCACTCTCCTCTTTCACTTTCATCAAGAAGCTCTTTAGTTCTTCTTCACTTTCTGCCATAAGGATGGTATCATCTGAATATCTGAGGTTATTGATATTTCTCCCAGCAATCTTGATTCCAGCTTGTGTTTCTTCCAGCCCAGCGTTTCTCATGATATACGCTGCATATAAGTTAAATAATCAGGGTGACAATAGACAGCCTTGACGTACTCCTTCCCTATTTGGAACCAGTCTGTTGGTCCATGTTCAGTTCTAACTGTTGCTTCTTGACCTGCATACAGATTTCTCAAGAGGCAGGTAAGGTGGTCTGGTATTCCCATCTCTTTCAGAAGTTTCCACAGTTTATTGTGATCCACACAGTCAAAGGCTTTGGCATAGTCAATAAAGCAGAAATAGATGTTTTTCTGGAACTCTCCTGCTTTTTCGATGATCCAATGTATGTTGGCAATTTGATCACTGGTTCCTCTGCCTTTTCTAAATCTAGCTTAAACATCTGGAAGTTCATGGATCACGTACTATTGAAGCCTGTCTTGGAGAATTTTGAGAATTACTTTACTAGCATGTGAGATGAGTGCAATTGTGTGGTAGTTTGAGCATTCTTTGCATTGCCTTTCTTTGGGATTGGAATGAAAATTGACCTTTTCCAGTCCTGTGGCCACTGCTGAGTTTTCCAAATTTGTTGGCATATTGAGTGCAGCACTTCCACAGCATCATGTTTTAGGATTTGAAATAGCTCCACTGGAATTCCATCACCTCCACTAGCTTTGTTCGTAGTGATGCTTCCTAAGGCCCACTCAACTTCACACTCCAGGATGTCTGGCTCTAGGTGAGTGATCACACCATCATAATTATCTGGGTCATGTAGATCATTTTTGTATAGTTCTTCTGTGTATTCTTGCCACCTCTTCTTAATATCTTCTACTTCTGTTAGGTCCAGACCATTTCTGTCCTTTATCAAGCCCATCTTTGCATAAAATGTTCCCTTGGTATCTCTAATTTTCTTGAAGAGATCTCTAGTCTTTCCCATTCTATTGTTTTCCTCTATTTCTTCACACTGATCACTGAGGAAGGTGTTCTTATCTCTCCTTGCTATTATTTGGAACTCTGCATTCAAATGGGTATATCTTTCCTTTTCTTCTTTACCTTTAGCTTCTCTTCTTTTCTCAGCTATTTTTAAGGCCTCCTCAAACAACCATTTTGCCTTTTTGCATTTCTTTTCCTTGGGGATGGTCTTGATCACTGCCTTCTTTACAATGTCATGAACCTCTGTCCACAGTTCTTCAGGCACTTTGCCTATCAGATTCAATCCCTTGAATCTATTTCTCAGGTTCACTGTATAATCATAAGGGATTTGATTTAGGTCATACATGAATGGTCTAGTGGTTTTCCCTACTTTATTCAATTTCAGTCTGAATTTGGCAATAAGGAGTTCATGATCTGAGCCATAGTCAACTCCCAGTCTTATTTTTGCTGACTGTATAGAGCTTCTCTATCTTTGGCTATAAATAATATACTCAGTCTGATTTTGGTGTTGATCATCTGGTGATGTCCATGTATAGAGTCGTCTCTTCTGTTGTTGGCAGAGGGTGTTTGCTATGACCAGTGTGTTCTCTTGGCAAAACTCATTAGCCTTTGCCCTGCTTCATTCTGTACTCCAAGGCCAAATTTGCCTGTTGCTCCAGGTATTTCTTGATTTCCTACTTTTGCATTCCAGTCCCCTATTATGAAAATGACACCTTTTTGGGGTGTTAGTTCTAGAAGGTCTTGTAGGCTTCATAGAACCATTCAACTTCAGCTTCTTCAGCATTACTGGTCAGGGCATTGACTTGGATTACTGTGATATTGAATGGTTCCCCTTGGAAACGAACATTCTGTCATTTTTGAGATTGCATTCAAATACTGCATTTCAGACTCTTTTGTTGACTATGATGGCTACTCCATTTCTTCTGAGGGATTCTTGCCCACAGTAGTAGATGTAATGGTCATCTGTGTTAAATTCACCCATTCCAGTCCATTTTAGTTCGCTGATTCCTAAAATGTCAGTGTTCACCCTTGCCATCTCCTGTTTGACTCCTTCCAATTTGCCTTGATTCATGGACCTAACATTCCAGGTTCCTATGCAATACTGCTCTTTACAGCATCGGTTTTTACTTCTATCACCAGTCACATCCACAACTGGGTGTTGTTTTTGCTTTGGCTCCATCTCTTCATTCTTTCTGGAGTTATTTCTCCACAGATCTCCAGTAGTATAATGGGCACCTATCGACCTGGGGAGTTCATCTTTCAGTGCCCTATTTTTTTTGCCTTTTAATACCATTCATGGGGTTCTTGAGGCAAGAATACTGAAGTGGCTTGCCCATTCCCTTCTCCAGTGGACCATGTTTTGTCAGAACTCTCTACCATGAGCCGTCCGTCTTGGGTGGCCCTACATGGCATGGCTCATAGTTTCATTGAATTAGATAATACTGTGATCCATGTGATCAGTTTGGTTAGTTTTCTCTGATTGTGGTTTTTAGTCTGTCTGTCCTCTGATGGAGAAGTATAAGAGACTTATGCAAGCTTCCTGATGGGAGAGACTGACTGAGGGGGAAACTGGGTCTTGTTCAGATGGGTGGGGCTATGCTCAGTAAATCTTTAACCCAATTTCTGTTGATGGGTGAAGCTGTGTTCCTTCCATGTTGTTTACCTGGGACCAAACTGTGGTGGAGGTAATGAAGATAATGGCAACCTCCTTCCAAAGGTCCCATGCACTCACTGCTACACTCAGTGCCCCCAACCCTAGCAGCAGGCCACCACCAACCCACGCCTCCACCAGAGACTCCTGGACACTCCCAGGCAAGTCTGGGTCAGTCTCTTGTGGGGTCACTGCTCCTTTCTCCTGGGTCCTGGTGCACACAAGGTTCTGTTTGTGCCCTCCAAGAGTTTGTTTCCCCAGTCTTGTGTAAGTTCTGGCAACCCTGTGGTGGGGTTAATGGCAACCTCCTCCAAGAGGGCTTATGCCATACCCAAGTCTGCTGCACCCAGGGCCCCTGCCCCTGCAGCAGTCCATTGCTGACCCGTAACTACACAGGAGACACTCAAACCCAGTTCTGTCTTGGTTTCTGTGGTGTCTTTGGGTCCTGGTGCACACAAGGTTTGTTTGAGCCCTCTGAGTGTCTCTGGCGGGTATGGGGTTTAATTCTAAATGCTATTTCACCCCTCCTATCGTCTTGCTGGAGCTTCTCCTTTGCCCTTGGACATGGAGTATCTCGTCAAAGTTGCTCCAGTGCCTACCATCTTGCTGGGCTTCTCTGCCCTTGGCATAGGGTATCTCCTCACAGTTGCTCCAGCACCACGCAGCTGCAACAACTCCAGCACTGCACAGCCGCTGCCGCTCTCCCTTCAGATAGTGATAATTACCTCCTAATTCTTTCCTGTTGAATTGCATGAGTTAGTACCTCCAGAACTATGTTACATAATAGTAGTAAATAATGGTTTTATTTCTTATTTTTCCCCTTTAGAATATTTCTGATGTTTCCTCATTCACCCTGATACTAACTTTAGTACTGTGTGTTAAGAATCTGTTCATCTATTCTGATTGATCAAATGCCTTTTTAATGTTTATGGAGATCTATGATATTTTTACTTTTGATCTATTGGTATATTCAGTGTCTTAATATTGAAACATCTTGTATAAATTCATTTACTCAACACATATTAATTGATTACCTATGATATTCCAGGTACTGTTCTAAGCATTGAGATCCCATAGTAATAAACAAAACAGAAATATCACTGTATTCACAAAGCATACTTTCAGTGGGAGAATTAAATGAACAAAATAAATGCAAAATTGTATTTTGCGTTGGAAGGTGATTAATGCTATGAAGGGAAAAAGCAAGGCGAAGTGATAGCATGTACTAGGGAAGCTAGTGGCTGCAGTTTTAAATACTGTGATCAGGGAAGCCCTTACTGAGAAGGCAATTTGTGCAAAGACTTGAAGGCATCTCTCCCCATTAGGAAGTGAGGCTAGGATGCTGGAAAGGTTATCTAAGTGGATATTTAAATCACCAATGTTTAAGATACCAGTTAATGATAGAAATATCAATAAAGAACAAAGAACTATTCTTAGAGAAATAGGTATAGGAGATCTGACTCAGGAATTGGTAGATGGTGCCAACAAGGAGGATAACTGTTGGTATAGTATGAAGACATGAGATTTATTTTAAGAAAGATGCAAGGAAGCGGAGGCAGGCCTAATGATATACGGGAACTGGGACGGGAAAAAAAAAGACAGGCACAAATTGAAAAGACTATAAGGGAATCAGTGTCATCAAGGTAAACCATCAGTTAAACTAAGAAAAATTGCAGAGAATATTAAGAGAGGCTTATGAAATAAGGGATGTTGTACTAGTGTTCCAGAAGATCTAACAGAAGGGTTTCATGAGTTGGTAAGGGGTAGGAAATGGAAACAAAATAGAAGCTAGGAAGACCAGATGGTAATTATTAGGTGATAAGGAAAGACTGAGAAATCTGAGGCTTTCTGTGTTTATTGACAAATAGAGATAAAAAGGGAGAAGGCAATGGCAACCCACTCTAGTGCTGTTGCCTGGAAAATCCCATGGACAGAGGAGCCTGGTAGGCTGCAGTCCATGGGGTCGCTAAGAGTTGGACACGACTGAGCGACTTCACTTTCATTTTTCACTCTCATCATTGGAGAAGGAAATAGCAACCCACTCTGGTGTTCTTGCCTAGAGAATCCCAGGGACGGGGGAGCCTGGTGGGCTGCCATCTATGGGGTCGCACAAAGTCGGACTCGACTGAAACGACTTAGCAGCAGCAGAGATAAAAAGTATAATGAATTTAGTTCCAACAGCCTCAAAACAGATAATGGCAGTGAGGCTGTGTTTGGGGATAAATGTGGGTACCAATAAAAGTATGAAGGTCCTCTAGATGAGTGTTCTTACTCCAGAATGAGCTGGGCTTACTCTGGACTCCTGTGAAAGGAGAGGAATCATGCTCATGATCTTATGAAACAGACATGGCCATATGGTACTGGAATGTTATAGAAAATGTATCCACTACTTTTAAAAGATATCTGTTGGTTTCATATCTTAGTTTTTGAGAACATATACCTCCATATTTTTATTCTCCAGAGGTAAATATTTATACAGTTTCAAAGTATGGGGATCTATCCCTTTTAATTTTTTTTTCATTTTCCTATAGATTATCATTGCTCCTGAGAGTTTTTATAAAATACTATGGTTGCACTGGAAAAAAATATCTCACATGTGTTTCTATAGGTAAACAATGGGAAGTTAAATCACTGAAGCAATTCAAAATGAGACTTAACCAAACATTTCTGTTAATCAAAATCTCCTAATATTTTTGTGTTTCAAATGGAAACTCATATAGTCTTAACTTCTTTGTTGAGAATCAAATATACTGGAGGTGGTTGCTGTATTTCAAATTTTTCTGTATATATTAAGCTTCACTAAAATTTCAGTACATCTCATAGACAGTCAAGTCATGTATGTATCACTTATTCTTCTGTTCTGGCATTCAGGAAGTGATGGTTCAGGAGAAAGCCTAAAATGGTTGATTTCTAACAAACACTTGCTATTTGACTTTCTCATTTTGATTTTCAAACAACTTAGAATATGATCAAAGACACTTATTAGAGGACCTGTAAAGTCTATATTAATCACTTACAGATTATAGGAATATACTGTCTTAAGAACCATCTTGTCATATAAATCTAACATAAGAATAAGACAATAAAGAGGAAATTTAAACCTCAAAATGAAAATCTCACATTAATGACCCCACTCCCAGAAGCTTTGGCATATTAAGCTAGCTCTGTTACAGCACATGGGGAGAATAAATGAATGACAGTGAAAACAATTGGTAAGCAGTTTGACCTACATTTACCCATTTCCAGGAAAGCCTCAAAGTGAATTCCTAAAGAGCCTGAAGAAGTAGTTTTGACTACTTTCCTGAAGACAAGCTGAAAGTGGAAAGAAGGAATCTCACAAACTTTAAATTAGTGGACTCTTTTCCTGTTTTATCCACATGGCTGGAAAGCAGAAGTGTAAACTGAAATTAGTGTTGGGTACAATGGTAGTCAGGCTTTGAGATGGCCCACAATGATTCTCACCTTCTGATATTCTTCCCTTTGTGTATTCCACTCTCACATCGAATGGGGCTGACCTGCATAACCACTAGGATATTATAGAAATGAAAGTATGCAACTTCTGAGGCTACATTTCTGAAAAGACATGCCTTCTATCTCACATTTTTGGATCATTCATTCAGAGGAGAAGACAGCTGTTGTGTCATAAGGACAGGCAAGGCCCTACGTCCTATTGAGAAGTCCATGTGGTGAAGAGCTGATGTTACAGGAAGGGGAACTCCTTCAAGGGCCCAAGAGTGGGCTCTTGTCTAACACTTGGAAATGACTTATCTGAAGAGACACACGTGGTGACAAAGCAAGAGACTATTGGGAAGGGGTGCCTGGGGGGAGAGTAGCAGGGTAAGGGAACATAGAAGAACTACTCTGCCACGTGGCTCACAGTCTTCGGTTTATAGTAATGGAGTTAGTTTCTGGGTTGTCTCTAGCCAACCATTCTGACTCAGGGTCCTTCCTAGTGGTGTATCGCTCAGCCAAGATGGATTCCAGTGAGAAGGATTCTGGGAGGTTGGTAGGACATATGAACTAGCATGTCCTCTCTCCTTTCAACCTTTGCTGAATTCTTCTGTTGGTGGTAGCTTGTTAGTTCCACATTCTTTACCAGGACCTCCTGTTGTAAGATAACTTATACACATGGTTACTATGGTGCCTAGCCAGTGTAGGTTGTTTTGGTCAGTGGTTCCCTTAACACTGAGTTCTCTTGCCATCAGATATGTGAGTGAGTCATCTGGAGGCAGATTCTCTAGCCCCAAAAAGCCTTCAGATATCTGCAGCTCAGCCAATATCTTGAACATAAATGCATGATAGACCCTACCTAAGACAACTAACTAACTAAGCCACTTCTGAATTCCTAACCTATGGAATATATATAAGATAATAAATGTTTATTGTTTATGTTTTTGAGTCATAAATTAAGGAGGGAGGAGGTATAATTGGTTTTGGTTATACCACAATAGATAACTAATAAACAGTAACTATTAGGTTGGTTGGAGAAGGCAATGGCACCCCACTCCAGTACTCTTGCCTGGAAGATCCCATGGATAGAGGAGCCTGGTAGGCTGCACTCCATGGGGTCGCTAAGAGTCGGACATGACTCAGCGACTTCCCTTTCACTTTTCACTTTCATGCATTGGAGAAGGAAATGGCAACCCACTCCAGTGTTCTTGCCTGGAGGATCCCAGGGACAGGGGAGCCTGGTGGGCTTCTGTCTATGGGGTTGCACAGAGTCGGACACGACTGAAGCGACTTAGCAGATTAGGTTGGTACAAACATAATTGCAGTTTTTGCATTGTTGAAATTTGCCATTTGATGTTAAAGTACATTCTTAATAAATGTGATTATGTTGTATATCATTTCAATGTGCATTTCTCACTTTATGCTTTTTTGGCTAATGACTTTGCATGCATGCTAAGTCACTTTGGTTGTGTCTGACTCTTTGTGACCACATGGACTGCAGCTCACCAGGCTCCTCTGTCCATGGGGATTCTCCAAGCAAGAATACAGGAATGGCCTGCCATGCCCTTCTCCAAGGAATCTTCTTGACCCAGGGAAATGATTTATTACTTAATGTTTATTTTATATTAATTTGGACTATGGGAATAATGTTAGACAAAAAGCAAATTCAAGCAATTTTCATATTTGAGTTCAAAATGAGTCCTAAAGCATCAGACAACTCACGATGTGAATGATACATTTGGCCCAGGAACTGCTAATGAATGTACAGTGCACTGGTGGTTCAAGAAGTTTTGCAAAGGCGATGAGAGCCTTGAAGATGAGGAGCATAGTGGCCACCCTTCAGAAGTTGACAGCAACCAATTGAAAGGATCATTGAAGCTGATCCTCTTACAGCTACACAAGACGTTGCTGAAGAAATCAACATCGACCATTCTATGGTCGTTGAGCATTTGAAGCAAATTGGAAAGGTTTAAAAGCTTGATAAGTGAGTGTCTCATGAGCTGATTCCAAATAAAAAATAATTTTGTTGTGTCGTCTTCTCTTATTCTTCGCAACAACAAACCATTTCTCGATTGGATTGTGGCATGTGACGAAAAGTGAATTTTATATGACAAACTGGCAACAACCAGCTCAGTGGTTGGACCAAGAAGAAGCTCCAAATCACTTCCCAAAGCCAAACTTCCACCAAAAAAAGGTCATGGTCACTGGTGGTCTGCTGCCATCTTTCTGTATCCGGCAAAACCATTACATCTGAGAAGTATGCTCAGAGCAAATCAGTGAGATGCACTGAAAATTGCAACATCTGCAGCTGGCATTGGTCAACAGAAAAGGCCCAATTCTTCACGACAGTGCCTGACTGCATGTCACACAACCAGCACTTCAAAAGTTGAACGAATTGGGCTATGAAGTTTTGCCTCATCTGACATATTCCCGTGACTTCTTGCCAACAGACTACCACTTCTTCGAGCATCTTGACAGTTTTTTGCAGGGAATATGCTTCCACAACCAGTAGGATGTAGAAAATGTTTTCCAAGAGTTCGTCAAATCTCAAAGCATGGATTTTTATGCTACAGGATTCAATCAACTTATTTCTTGTTAGCAAAAATGTGTTGATTGTAATGGTCCTTATTTTGATTAGTAAAGATATGTTTGAGCTAGTTATAATGATTTAAAATTCAGTCTGAAATCGCAATTAGTTTTGCACCACCCTAACAATAGGTGACAGAACCAGAATTCAAGCCCAAATTTGACTCCAAAGGTTGATCTCCCAAAAGGTCAAAAATTTGCCAATGAAATTTTTATCAGTTTTCCTTAGTTACCTATTAAAATAATTTTTCTTTTAAATGAATTCAATTTGTATCCTATGTAAAGAGAGGAACAGCAATTCCTTTGGTCAGTGAAATACTGTGTTTACTAATACTGGACACATTAGGTCTTGGGTACAGCCAGTTCTAAGTCAATAATAGCCATGACTATTTTCCAGGTATTCATTAAAAGTATTTTTGAAGAAGTCTGATTCATGTTTCAGGAGGAGTCTTTCTGTTGACTCTTCACTGAATCTTCTACTTTATGAGATATTAATGTGTACCATTCCACTTAATCTGTTCTTTCTCCTGTCTCTCCTGTGAAACCATTTTAGTACACAATTTTAATTTCCTCAAAAGAGTTTACTAATACTGGACACATTAGGTCTTGGGTACAGCCAGTTCTAAGTCAATAATAGCCATGACTATTTTCCAGGTATTCATTAAAAGTATTTTTGAAGAAGTCTGATTCATGTTTCAGGAGGAGTCTTTCTGTTGACTCTTCACTGAATCTTCTACTTTATGAGATATTAATGTGTACCATTCCACTTAATCTGTTCTTTCTCCTGTCTCTCCTGTGAAACCATTTTAGTACACAATTTTAATTTCCTCAAAAGGAAAAATTACTGAGTTGTTTCTGAATTACCCTTAACTAGACTTGCAAACAATTTTAAGAACCACTTTGAAGTTTCTACCCAAAAGTTGCATCAAAATTTCATGTAAGTCATTTTTTTAAAACTCAAATGTTATTTCAACCCTGGGGAAATAAACTTTTACCTTGAAAGATATAAACATTTCAAACTAAAGAAAAAAATTTTGTATTTCTAAGTTCAAGTGAAATGAGTCATTTGGCAACTAAAGAACATCTCAACCCAACTATCCTATCTGAATGTTATTGCAGTCAAAGTTGGTCTTTCTTGTCCAATAGACTGCTCATTTAATTTGAGCCCCTATAACTACCTCTCTGAGAAATGTTCTGTTTCTCTTATTAAAAGCATCTCTATTTTAGATTTGACTTTTCAAAATATAAATTAGGAGGTAATTCTTTGTTTAATGAAAATATAAAGCAAAGGATACATTTAGATGGTAGGACCTCTAGAGTTCTATTTACAAATATTTGTTTATATACAGATTTAATAAAGTAAAATATAACTCACAGACATGTATTTATTCACATACTTTATATTGTGAAAACACTATTGCCTATTTTAAGCTTCTTGTACAGTGGAAGTGAGAAATAGATTTAAGGGACTAGATCTGATAGATAGAGTGCCTGAGGAACTATGGATGGAGGTTCATGACATTGTACAGGAGACAGGGATCAAGACCAACCCCATGGAAAAGAAATGCAAAAAAGCAAAATGGCTGTCTGGGGAGGCCTTACAAATAGCTGTGAAAAGAAGAGAAGTGAAAAGCAAAGGAAAAAAGGAAAGATATAAGCATCTGAATGCAGAGTTCCAAAGAATAGCAAGGAGAGATAAGAAAGCTTTCCTCAGCAATCAATGGAAAGAAATAGAAGAAAACAACAGAATGGGAAAGACTAGAGATCTCTTCAAGAAAATTAGAGATACCAAGGGAACATTTCATGCAAAGATAGGCTCGATAAAGGACAGAAATTGTATGGAAATAAAAGAAGCAGAAGATATTAAGAAGAGGTGGCAAAAATACAAAGAAGAACTGTACGAGAAATATCTTCACGACCAACATAATCATGATGGTGTGATCACTCACCTAGAGCCAGACATCCTGGAATGTGAAGTCAAGTGGGCCTTAGAAAGCATCACTATGAACAAAGCTAGTGGAGGTGATGGAATTCCAGTTGAACTATTTCAAATCCTAAAACATGATGCTGTGGAAGTGCTGGG
>SJXQ01008015.1:13064-79187 GCA_006408695.1 Aepyceros melampus | reverse complement strand
TACCTGCTAGTGCAGGTGTTGTGAGTTTGATCCCTGGGTTGGGAAGACCTCTTGGAGTAGGAAATGGCAACCAAGTCCAGTATTCTTGCCTGGAGAATCCCATGGACAGAGGAGCCTGGCAGGCTACAGCCCATAGGGTTGCAAAGAGTCAGACGTACTGACTGAGTATGCACACCGCTGTCACACAATGTGGCATTATCTAGTCAATCTGTACTTTTCCAGCGACCCTGCCTTGCAGATCCTTGGGATTAAAAGGATCATCAGAACATCTGAGACCTTGTCCAAGGCAGGCTGGGAGTCTGTGGTCATTACCTTTCGTTTTGGAAACCTGAGAGTAGGCTGTTGGGGCTAGCTTATCTTCTCCCCCTCCTCCAGTCTAATGAGAGATGGAGTCACGAAATTCAGAGACAGGTTGCTACAGTGGCTGCAGATTGGTCATGTTGCCCGGGTGCAGGCTGAGGGCCTCCTGGTGATGGGAAGGTGGAGGTGAGGGGTGGAAGCTTTTGTGAGGGGTTATGTATGCTGTCCGGCTAGCACGACACTGCTTTTGTTCTCCCATTTCTTGCATCATTCCTGGAGCCAGTGAACATGAAGGGGACACTAAGCTCTAAAAGCAAACACTGTGCTTGGCTTTTGGGCTCTGGAGTTACCCAGGGAAGTGGATCCTGACGCACCCAGACTGCAAGGTATGTTCACAGGTTGAATCTGCAGACAGAACAGCGAACAATGGTGGTTCTCAGACACCGGCCAGGGCCAGAGCTTACTGGGACTTGGTGTTGCTCTCAGCAAACTGGAAGTCAGTTTTGCAGTGTGGTTTTTGGAAAGGGCCTTTGTGGAGGGATGTCAAGAGGTTCAAGTTCAAATTCAAGCATCCCCATCTGGCCTAGCTACTGCTAGTTTACCAGCGATAAGGCAGACATCGATCTGGCTGGACTTCACCAGCTCTGTTATTGAACATGCAGCAGAGAGAAAAATTATTATTTTACCTGCTGGCATTAGTGCTCTCCTAGGGCAGAAACTGCTTTCACTTAAGAACTACCTTGATAGGTCATTTGGGTGAGAGATGAGGCCTTGAGGCCATGAACAGAAAGAGAAAAAATAGAGTAGTCCTCTATAAATACAAGCAGAAATGGTGGGAAAGGAGGAAGAAGGGGAGGGTCCTGGTTGGAGGCTGGGACTGAATTCAGGGAAGTGGCAAAATGTCAGAGAACAAGAGATGTCTGCTCTTTAGTTTCACATTCCTGGTGACAGTGATGGTGTTAGTCCCTTAGTCGTGTCTGACTCTTTGTGACCCCGTGGATTGTAGCTCGCCAGGCTCCTCTGTCCATGGGATTCTCCAGGCAAGAATACTGGAGTGGATAGCCATGCCCTTCTCCAGGAGATCTTCCTGACCCAGGGATCGAACTTGGGTCTCCTGCATTGCAGGCAGATTCTTTACCTTCTGAGCCACCAAGGGAACCCATGGCCCTCCCCAAATCCTCTCAACTTTGTCTCCATTGTGTCTACTCCTCAATGACCGGTGCATGTGCCAAGAAGGACTGGGCCTCCTGCGTGGGGATGACAGGACAGAGCATCCTCAGTTGGCAGAGGAGGGGGAGGAAATCTGTTATAGATCTGTGTGGGGATAATGAGGAATCAAGGGGGGCAGGTCAAGAGATGGCAGGGGGAGCCCATCTTTGTGAGGTGAGGTGAAGTCGCTCAGTCGTGTCCGACTCTTTGCGACCCCGTGGACTGTAACCTACTAGGCTTCTCCGTCCATGGGATTCTCCAGGCAAGAATACTGGGTGGATTGCCATTTCCTTCTCCAGAGGATCTTCCCAACCCAGGGATCGAACCCAGGTCTCCCGCATTAGAGGCAGACGCTTTAACCTCTGAGCCACCAGGGAAGCGTCTCACATCTTTGTGAGACGGGATGAAAGCTGCTTTTCAGATGTTTTCTGAAGCATCGGGTCTTTATTCCCTTAAGGCCTGTTGGTCAGGGTGCTGGCTGGTCTCCAGGAGGGTCGCTGGTGCCTTCCTCTCAGCTGGGAGCCATGGTTAGCACTTTCCATCGCTGCCCCCCCCCACCCCAGTTCTCCTAAGCCAGCAAAGACAGAGAAATCAAAACAGAGCCTCACCAGGCAAAGCCAGTGTAAGCTGAGATCTGGTAGAAAACAGCTAAGGCTTCTCACCCAGCATCATCCTGGTCAGTCTCTTCCCACAGTCTCCAGGAGAGCTGGCCGTCCAGTCTCTGCTCAGATATTCCCAGGACCAGGGCTCAGCGGGCTGGAGGGCAGACCATCCCGCTCTCAGACAGCTTGCTGAGATCCAGGCACATTCTGTACCCACCTCCTGCCCTGCACCTCCCCGCGCACCTCCCCAGTCGCTCGTCATGGCTCAGCACTCAGACCTGCCTTCTGCATAGACATCTCTCCCTGTGGCTGCGACCGGCTATCCTGTTGTTAGACTCCTTTTCTGGCTCAGTCTCTCCTGTTCCTCCCCCTTCCTCAACTGTCCTGGGTGTCTGGGTGCCCAACAACAGACTGATAATAGCATTCCTTGCTCAGAACAAGTAAGTAACATTATCGGGTCCTTGGAGGGCATTTGCCGTGGATGGTCAAGAACGTGATTTTTTTTTTTTTCTTTTAATTTTCTGAAAACTTCCTGAAAGATAGACTGCGCCCAGCCTGCGCTCTGTCTGAGGTGTGTCCTGAGCTCAGGAACACCACTGTTTGTAACACACAGCTGTCTCATGGGCTCCTGACCTGTCCCTGGCCTGGCGGTGCCCCTCTCCCCACCCTGCTGTGCTGCTCCTGGCTCCCTCTGCCATCTGCTAATTCACAACAGCCTTCCAGGGCTAGAGGGTGGACAGAGCAGGCATTGCTTAAATCTTATGGCTTGAAAGGAACTGGGGTGACTTTCTCTACCTCTGCCCCTGCCCCCCAACATTTTCACCCCCCTACTTCCTTTCTGGATGTCACTCACCCCTTGGGATTGTTCCTGATCCTGCCCCACCCCCTCCAGCCCTGCACTCAGGGCGCCTGTATGCTAAGTTGCTTCAGTTGTGTCCAACTCTTTGTGACACCATGGACTGTAGCCTGCCAGGCTCCTCTGTCCATGGAATTCTCCAGGCAAGAATCCTGGGGTCAGTTGCCATTTCCTCCTCCAGGAGATCTTTACCACCCAGGGATGGAACCCCGGGCCTCTTATGTTTCTGCATTGGCAGGAGGGTTCTTTACCATTGGCTCCATGGGTTCAATCCCTGGTCTCTTTCAGGAAGCCTTCCTGCTTAATATCTGCCTGGAGCTGGGAGACCAGTGTTCTCGTCCTGGCCCTTTGGCTCACCAGCTCTGTGGGCTCAGGACTTCAGTAGCGTCAGCTGGAAAATGAGATTGAGTTAGATGTCCGGCTCTGACAGCAAATGGTCTCTACTCGGGGCAGAAGCATCTGGCTTACTCTGCTGGAGCCCATACACTCCCTGCCCGTGAAATCCGTTTCATGAATTAGATGGGAGTTCACAACTCATCTGCCAGGTGAAGAGGACAGATGTAAACCTGAAACTTGTGAAACATCTAGCCGGGGATTTGCAGCTGGCCTGCACAGTTAGTATCACCGCAGCAGCTTTTAAAGCATCCGAGGCTCAGGCCCCACCCCCAGAGGGTCCGATTCCCCTGGACTGGGTCGGGCTCACCTCTATGTATGCAAAGCTCCTCAGGTGACCCTAAAGTCTAGCAGAGCGAGAGCCCCCGTTCTAGTGCCTGCTGCCGGGTCTGCTGCTGGAAGTGTGGTTGTGGACCCAGCAGTGCAGGGGCCTGTTAGACATGCAGAGTCTCAGGCCCCACTCTAGACCCCAACCAGGAGGTGTGTAATAGCAAGGCTCCAGGAGACTCCTATGCTGTTTAACATTTGAAGAGCACAGCTTTCACTGCATAAGTGGTCTTTGAGGATTCCCTTTGCCTATAATATGGGCTTCCCTTGTGGCTCAGCTGGTAAAGAATCTGCCTGCAATGTGGGAAACCTGGGTTCAATCCCTGGGTTGAGAAGATCCCCTAGAGAAGGGAAAGGCTACCCACTCCAGTATTCTGGCCTGGAGAATTCCATGGACTGTATACTCCATGGGGTCCCAAAGAGTCGGACCTGACTGAGCGACTTTCACTTTGCCTATAATATATACATTAGTTTTTTTTAATACGTTACTTATTTCATTCAGGGTTTTCTGTAACAGCGTATGGGAAACCTGAAAGAACTTTTTGGCCAAACCAATAAAAGCAGCCATAAATCCATTCTGGGTGTGGGTGTAGTTGTGGCATAAAAAATTTGTATCCAATGTCAGTTAATATTGATGTGTTGTATCTATAGATACAGTATCTATGCTCT
Organism: Aepyceros melampus; assembly: GCA_006408695.1. Classification (NCBI taxonomy): domain Eukaryota; kingdom Metazoa; phylum Chordata; class Mammalia; order Artiodactyla; family Bovidae; genus Aepyceros; species Aepyceros melampus. The sequence continues at coordinate 74,831 of SJXQ01008015.1, read as the reverse complement.
ATTTCCACTTTTCAAAGGAGCTGAGCTCTCTTCCCCTTCCCCCAGGGTCTTTGCACATACTGCGTTCTGTCTGGTATTTCCCATTCTCCTTCTAGACTCTGTCATCCTCTTTCTTGCCCAGCTGACTCCTCCTCACCCACAGCTGGACCTCCTGGGACCTTTTGTGGGATCCACATCCTTGTCCACCCCGATCTCCCACCCCATCCATCTCTCTTCCTGTCTCTCTCGTTTGTTGAGCCCAACAGTGACAACCCCCTGGATGGTCCGGTTGGTGGGGAATGAAGCCTGGTGGTGAGGAGATCCAACTTCAGGATCCGCTTTACGTCTTCACCTCTTTTGTCACTTTCTTCGTTTTCCTCATGCTCTCGCGAGTGTCCACCTCGTGGGGATCAAATAGGGTAATGGATGCTAAGATGCTTTCTGAAGTGTGAAGGATCTACAGATTATATAAATCATAATCATTTTCATCAGTGCTGGTGGCAGGGAATGGACGCCCAGGAAGCGGTGAGAATGTGATGAGTGAGGAAAGCACAAATCCTTTGCTCCGTGACAGTGGAGATGCATTTCTGTCCCCAGGAGCGCGAGCACTAAGTGCTTAATGGAGGTCGCACTGCAAAGGCCTGGGAGAACCTCTTCTTCTTCTGAGTTCCCTCTGCCCTCGTTCCCATTGCCAGTGGTCGCCCTCCCAGGGCCCCATTTTCTGCTCCTTGCCCTGCCTGCCCATCCCTGGGGCAGGACCTCTGGGGGACTGAGCGCCCCGTCTGTGTCTTTAGAGGAGGGTAGAGGGGGAGCTTGAGCAGGGGAGCCGGGAAGACCTCTGTGTCCTCAGAAATCACACGGCAGTTCTAACTACTTGGCCTGAGCTGCAGAGCAGAAATGCACGTGTGGACAGAATGACTGCTTTTGTTCTGCTCTTCTTTCCTGAGGGCAGCTTCTGATAAGAGCCCAAGCACTGGAGGACAGATCTCCAGAGCTCAGGCAGGACCTGGGAACCTGGGCGCAAGCAGGGGAAAGGGGCCCAGACAGGACCAGCGACTGGGAGTTCCTCACTCCCACCCTGGCCCACACTCGCTGTGGCCTGGCCCTGCTCAGGGACGCAGGTCCCCCTGAGGGCTGTGATGGAACCAACCTGTTGGGCCATGACACCCCATCTCTGGTCTCAGCTGCCTTGTTTGCAAATGATGAGTGTGGGGCTGGGATGGTCTTCAGAGTGCCCCGGCTCTGCGTGATGACGTTACGGCACTGGTTTGGGCCATCAGCCAGGTGCAGACTGTGCAAACTCCCTGCAGGTGGGGTTCCCAACCTGGAGGTGGCTGTGAGGATAGAAGGGCCTTAAACAACCAGGGGTAGGATGCTGGGTGGCCCTCCGAGCCCCCGTCGTCTCCCCCAGGGAAGAAAGGCCAGTGCCCTCGAGGGACGGACAATGGCAGGTCTGTCCCCAGGTCCAGGCTATAGCAAGACAGACAGGTAGCCACATCCCCCAGCTCTTCCCTTGATAGTGGAACGCTTAGTGACATAAAGAAAAGAGATGGAGCTTGCGTTTCGTGGCTTACCAGAGGTATATAATGTGCGACATCAGCCATACCAAAATTAAGGCACATATTTTCATTCAGGACCACCTCTGAAGCAACGAAAAGCCTGACCCAACCCAAGTAACATTTTATCCTCATAATGAGCGTGTAAACAGAAGGAGGATTCATGAAGTTAATGTTTCTGCCTTCCTGCAGGGACATTAGCAGGCATTGATTTTCAGCTGTGATATATGCCACTTGCAATGGCTTCTGACTAAAGGGGACAATGCTATTTGGGAGTCCGCGAGGTTTAAAACATCCACAATTGCCTGGTCTCACAGCAATGCCAAGTGCTGCTCTAATAGCCCCTCATTTGTTAGAGTAACAGCGAAGTGACTGTGAATGCCTGCCGTGTCCAGACGGACTGCGGGCTGGCTCTCAAACCACCGAGCACATCCCTAGCCCAGAAGGGATTTCCTTAAATGGGAGGGGGAGCCCAAGCAGAGGGACAAGCAGGGAAGTAGGAGACTGTAGACAGCAAGTGCCTGGTAGAGCTTCTCTCTGGGTGGGGGTCAGTGGGGGGGATGGAGGTGTGGGGAATAGGAGCAGGATTGTGGCTGCAGGGCTCCAACCACAGGTGCAACATCTTATCTCTAAAAACAAAACCCAAAGGCAAACACAGCATGATAATAAGTTGTGATGATGCTGTTGTTTAGTCGCTAAGTCATGGCCAATTCCTTTGCAATCCCGTGGACAGTACCCTGCCAGGCTCTTCTGTTCATGGGATTTCCCAGACAAGAACACGAGTGGGTAGCCATTCCCTTCTCTGGGGAATCTTCCCGACTCAGAGATCAAACCCGAGTCTTCTGCATGGCAGGCTGGTTCTTTACTGCTGAGCCTCCTGGGAAGCCCTGTGATGATGCTAGTGGTGGGTTCAAGGATGTTTGCTTTATGACGCACTACTTGTCAGTTTATTTGGAATATTTTTATGATTAAATAGAAATGTAGAAGAAAACAGCAAGGTACAAGTAGTTCGTGTAGTAAGCCACCATCTGTGAAGAAAAGATTTCCCTTGGGACTATGCTGGCCGACCACAGGGTGTCCCTCAGAGGATGTGGGCAACAGAGGTCCCTTCTGTACACATTACAAGAGAGAAGCTTTTTTTTTCACTGTGTCCTTTCATGCTTTCTGGATGTTGTGCATGCTCAGTTGCTTAGTACATTCCAGGCTTCTCTATCCATGCGATTCTCCAGGCAAGAATACTGGAGTGGATTGCCATTCCCTTCTCCAGGAGAATCTTCCCAACCCAAGGATCAAACCCGAGTCTCCTGCTTGGTGGGCAGATTCTTAACCACTGAGCCAGCTGGGAAGCCCCTGGATGTTGTATTATGCCCTGTAATACCTAATTTAAAAAAATAATATGATTATATCTCCAAGTTAAGAAAAGACTCATATGCAGGGGAGAGGGTAAAAAAGGAAGAAATTTTAAAGGAAAAAAAAAAAAAAAGAAAGAGGAAAGTGATTCATGAGATGCTGTAACTCAACCTGTGCACTCAGCAGAGAGGTTTACCTGAGACCCTTAGAGGCTCCTCGGTGAGGAGCCCCTGGGATGCAGCTTCTTGTGAGCACAGGAAGGCAGCTTGGAGCAAGAGACTGTCTGCCAGGCTGCACAGGGCGTGTGGGAAGCCCTCTTCCCGCTCCTGTCCTGCAATAGCCCTGGGACCCCCAGGAATCCAACAGGCTGCTGCTGGGCTGGTGGTCTAGCAGGGAGGTAGAACGGAGTAGGGGAGGGAGGAAGGCGGTTGGTAAGGTCCCGGCGACAGGTTCTCTTGGGAAGGAGTCCCAGCCCCAGCAGGCTCCTTGGTTGGAGGGAACCCACTGACCTGGACACGTCTTCCTTTCTGGGCACTGCCTGCTAGGTGCCAGCGGAGGGAAGGGATGGATGCAGCCCAGCAGATGTGGCTGACACCTGATCCCCAGGCTGTGACCCCAGCTGGCCCAGTGCAGCGCCCTCCCTGGGATTTTCAGATATTCAGAAGTGGACCCCTTCCCACGCACCTCGCCCCACCCACCCCTTCGGCCTTTGACTTTCTCCTGCTGGCAGAGTTCAGGCTCAGAGGAGTGGTCAGATGGGGCGGGGCATTTCTTTGGGAGTGGTCTCAAGCCTGCCACCTAGAATTCAACTTCTTTGTAGATCTGAGACTGCTTTAAGCCTCTTGAACCATCTCAACCCCAAACTGGGCCAAGTGCCCGGAAGGAACTCCAGGAAGATTTGTTGAATTGAATTCACTGAGAGCAGCTGACTCCCTCGAGCTAAAAACACTGTAGCCTGAATCTTCCTGGGCTTGGGTCCCAGAAGGCGAGCGGGGAAGGGAGAAACTTCCACTCGGCCATCACTGAATCCCCGCGCCCACCTCCTCATGTACACAGGGGAAGTGTCCTGGAAGGAGCAGTGGACTGGAGGGAGCCTGGGAAACAGGAGTTTGGTCCTACCTTTAATCAAACAGGACATTGAAAATTGTCCCCCATGATGGGGTGGGGGGAATGGTGATAGCCATCAGGCAGGACAACTGCTTTAAAAGTGTGGCCCCTGGACCTGTCGCGTCAGGGTCTCCTGAGAGCTTATTGGGATTCAAATTCTCAGGACCCACCCTGGACCTGAAGGAACATGGGTGGAGCCCGGTGCTCTGTGTTTGCCAAGCCTGCAGGTCATCCTGAAGCCCAGTGGAGGCTGAGACCCGGGCTTCTCCCGGGTGGAGGAGGAGGGCAGGGCCAACTCGGGTTTAGAGAGTTGCCTGAGTGCTGCTGACCTTTACATTCAAACCTAGGACACCCTTTCATCTGCCGGTTTCACCGTGAGGAGTGGACGCCTAAAACACGCCATCTCCCACTGCTGTCCTGCAGCAAGCTTGCGGTGGGTGGAGACTAGGTCTCCGGTCTGCATTCCTAGTCAAAGCTGGCTTAAGCGGTTATCAGTGAAAACCGTGATGGTTAATGCCAGGGTGTTGAGTGCAGGGGACATTACAGACTCTGAAGGGAAGGGTCTGAGTTGAAAATCTGGAAACCAATAGTGACTCAATGAACCTGTGGAGCAAAGATAACCCTTCCTGCCACACTCATGGAGCTGCTCTGAGATCAGCTGAAATAACTGCCTTAAGGGCACCAAAGGTGGGGATTGAAGGCTCTGCGTGGGGACAGACAGTGACCAGGGAAGGGCCAGCCTTGCAGAAGCCAGAACCCAGGCAAGTCAGCAGAACGCTTGTCCTGATGGGAGGGCCTCCTCGGTGGAGGGTGGCAGGGAGCTAAGTCTGTCTCAGCAGGCGGAGAGCCATCTGCCTGGCACAACCTTGCTACAAGTGGCCTTGCTCCGGGCTGCACCCAGCCCCTTGGAGGAGCAGGGACGACTGGGAATTGTGCTGCTTTCCCAGCACCCACACCGGAGGAGCTGGCCTGGGGCTCCTGTCAAGGGGATCGGCATGTGGAGGCCCATGTTATAATGTGAACCAACCTAGGAACTGCAAAAACCCACCTGGGAACAGGGCCTGGGGGGTGGAGGGAAGTGTGCAGGATTAATTTAATTAAGTCCTGCTTTGGGGACCAGGCTAAATTTAGCAGCTGCCTAGGCTGCTGGTTTGACTCCTTCCTGCCACTCCCTCCCATCTGCCCCTCGTGAGTCCTGCAGGTGATTAATTCAGAATTCCAGGCCGGGATGTGCAGACCGCACATGTCTGCGAATTGCTTAGCCCCTGCCCACACCTCTGCTAAGGTTTTCTCCTGGGTCCCAGGGGCTGGTACATGCTGCAACACTGGAGCAACGCCCACCCTTCTCCAGGGAGGTGGACGCTTTGTCCCTCCTAATGACTCCTGCGGTGGCCGTAGCTCCTTGCCAAGAAAGCACAGCTGCCGTGGGTCCAACTCTCTAGCTTGTTTTGTGTCATTGTTCTCAGGGGAGCTAAAAATGTGGATAAAGGGTAGTAGCGTTCTGGAGGAATGACTGATACTGCTACACTCTTGTTCCTGCCTCTCTTAGGGGTAGGCCGCAGGATCTTTTGCTACACATTTTCTTCCAATTCTACACTCTTCCCCTTTAATGTTCATACTTGGTCTCTTTAATCTTCTGATTATTTTTTTCTCCTGATTACCTTCCTCTTTATTTGGGGCCATTCTGAAGTTTATTAATATCTCCACTAGATTGAAATGGAGCATCAAAAAGAGAAGGAGATGAGATAGGAGGTGATGTGACTACTAATAAATACCAAATGATGATTTATGGCTTAGAACTTCTTTTGTTCATTTACCAAATCTTTATTGAGGGTCTACAGGCATTTGGGGCTTCCCAGGTGGTGCTAGTAGTAGAGAACCCACCTGCCAATGTAGGAGACATAAGAGACGTGGGTTCGATCCCTGGGTCAGGAAGACCTCCTGGAGGAGGGCATGGCAACCCACTCCAGTATTCTTGCCAGGAGAACCCCATGGACAGAGGAGCCTGGTAGGCTATAGTCCATGGGGTCACAAAGAGTCAAACACGACTGAAGCGACTTAGCACACACACACACACACACACACACATTTGGAACACATTAGGCATTTGGAAAAGACCCTGATGCTGGGAAAGATAGAGGTCAGGAGGAGAAGGGGGTGACTGAAATGGTTAGATGGCATCACCGACTCAATGGACATGAGTTTGTGAAACTCCCAGAGACAGTGAAGGACAGGGAAGCCTAGAATGCTGCAGTCCATGGGGTCACAGAGAGTGAACGCAACTTAGTGGCTGAACAACAACAGGTATTGTGCTAACACGGAAGCTGCAGTGCTGAGCCAGATACACTTCCTACCTGCAGGGAGTGGCCATCTAGTGAGGTTAGACAGAAGGAAAGTCAGTTACAGCTGGGTGATGTGTCAGCATGGTGCCAGTGTCAACACCGTGCCAGCCTCTCGGGGAAGGATCAGTAATTAGCAGCAGGCTTGGTAGTAGCAGTTGATTTCAATGCTTCATGCCATGAGCTAGGCACAGCGGTTGAAGTCATCAGAGAGCTTTCTTTTTTCCCACTTAACTGTTTTTCATACAGCTTCTTGGGCTCTTTTCTCCAGTCCCTGTATCAAATCTTGGGTAGGCCCCTCCAATTTCTGGTCACACCCAGGTAAAAGAGCTTCATTTTCAAATATTGAAAGTCCACCCATTTAAAAACCCTAACCTCCATCTCTCATTCCATGTTAGGTTGCAGCCTGTTTGTCCACCCCTGCCTCCCCTTAGGTTCCCGCCCAGGTTTGGTATCTGCATGGATGGTATCTTTTCTCTCTGCTTCCCCCTCCTCTTCCTTCATGCCAGCTGCTGTTTCTGGTCTCCCCAAGATTGGCACAGGAGGAGGGAGGTTTGGGAGGATAAATCAGAGTCCTCTGTAGCTGATTCTGGTATAAAACTGGGCCCCTCTGGGAAGTGGTGCCTGAATATAGGCTGTTTCTCTTCTACCTGATTTGAGGGGTATGAGCAGCTTGAAGATGCTCATGGTGAAAAGCTTTGGAGTCAGGCAGCCTAGTCCCAAACGTCATTCTGTCCTCACTAGAGGTATGACCTTGGGTAAGTGACTTAAACTCTCCAGTCCTTAGGATGGAATGATATGCCTGCTTCCCAGAAGAATTATGGACATGCTTGGTGATGGATGTACAATGATGGAGATATTGTGAGTGTGTACATAGCAGGTGGTAGCCAGTTTTCAGAGGCTGAATCCCCTTTCTAGAGTTTTCCATAGCAGAGGTCTAGTATCCTCAGGTCTGAGTTAGCCCTGCCTTCAGACTCCAGTAGCCTTAACCAATGCCCCTTCGCTGCTGTATTCCCTTTCCAGCCCCCTCCTCACCCACACAGGGAGACCACTCGTTGGTCAAGAGCGCTGGAAAATAACTTTACAGGGATCAGAATGTCTCTGGTGATGGAATGGGGCCATATTTTGATTAATCCTAGGTCTGTGAATATAAGCTATTGTAGAGCCCTTTCCACATCCGGAGTGCCATCTAGACATTAGGATGGTTTCTGCAACAACCAGGTCCAGAAGCCACCATCCCAGTGAGTGAGGAGGCTGTGGGTCTCAGGAGAATGGGCTGCATCCAGCCTTCTCCTTGGGCGTTTTCTTTGGGGCTGTGCGGTAACCTCTGAGTATCTATCAGATTTTAATCCCCTGGGAGAAGAAGCCTCTTCAGGGAATAGATGTTGTTGTTCACTAAATCCAGTCCAACCAGACAGAGGGAGACTTAACAATCTTTGCTTTTCTGTTCCTGGAAGTTGACTCCCCAGCTCCCCCTGTTACCTCCCTCCCTGAGTTTGTGGGGCCACCTAGAAGTGCAGTTGACAGCAGCTGGTGTAGGGGATGGCCATTTCTATACAAGTTTGGCTAATTTCTGGCCTAAGGCTGCTAAAATGCCCTGTTTGAGGACCAAGATACTCTTGAAGCAAAGCCCCTGAACTTGGTGGTGGTGTGCTCTTACTAACGCTGGCTGGACCATCGCTCTGAGGGCTCCAGTCTATTTTTTCTCAAAGTAGGAAGTTCTGTAGTGACTACTACAGAGTTCAGGCTTGGGAGATGATATCAGGTAGCCAAGGTTTTTGACCCTCCAAACAGATAAATATTACTTGAGGAGCCGCTCGTTTTAGAGAGTCTGGAGAATGTTCTTTTCACAATTTTTAGAAAGTGATAGACATCTGATATATTGGCTTGGGCCAGGATTTTGATCTTTTCGCCACACTTTCCAGACGCCTACACGGAGGCGGCGGAGGGCAGCCCCAGGAAGGAAGGTGGCAGGGGAGGGGCGTGAGAGCCCAGTGGCACCCCTGCAGGTTTTTGCCTTTGCCTTCCTGGCTTCAGCCCCCTGGAGCATGGGGAAGGGCTGTCTCATTGCAAGCACTCCCTGCAAAGAGAAGATGGGGCCTTGCTTTCCCTCAATGGGAAGAACTCGCAGGCCTGGGAGATGCTGACCTACGATTCAGCTCGGGACACGTTCATTTTCTTTTAACGATAGACCTGCCACCTGTCCAGGGAAGGAAGTACAGACTGTCCCCAGTGTCCCCCTGTATCTTCCTAATGATCTTCACAAACACCTCAGGGGAGCAGTTGTACTCAGCCATCCAGGGTAATTAGGGTCTGCCCTGCAGCAAGTGAATCAGAGACAGGACACACTCTCCACGAGCATGCCACCACCTGGCCTGGACGCTGCAAACCCCGTCTACCCAGGGGAGTCATTGCCCGCCTTCTCCTCCACACAGAGGCTTGTTACTCTCAGGGGCTTGGGCAGCCCAAAAGGAGCAAGGTTGGACAGATTTCCCAAGGGTCTGGCACTGGCCTTTGAATCTTGGAGCCTGCAGCCCCAGCCAGAAGCCATTCACAGTCCTGTGGGTGGTTTGGGTCTCTGTCCTCCACCTTGTGAAAATATTGATAGTTATCATTCATTGTGCATCTGCTACATGTTAAACTCTCTAAACGAACAATCTCTTTGAAAGCACACAACAGCCCCAGGAGGAGGTACTAGCATAACTATTATAACCCTATTTTCACAAGTGTGGAAACTGAGCCTTAGCGAGATTAGGTGACCAAAGCACATGAATCACCTCTCCATACTGCTGTATAGACATCAGTTCAGTTCAGTTCAGTCGCTCAGTTGTGTCCAATTCTTTGAGACCCCATGAATTGCAGCACACCAGGCCTCTCTGTCCATCACCAACTTCCAGAGTCTACCCAAACTCATGTCCTTCGAGTCGGTGATGCCATCCAGCCATCTCATCCTCTGTAGTCCCCTTTTCCTCCTGCCCCCAATCCCTCCCAGCATCAGGGTCTTTTCCAATGAGTCAACTCTTCGCATGAGGTGGCCAAACTACTGGAATTTCAGCTTCAGCATCAGTCCTTCCAAAGAATGCTGATTTCACTGATCAGGACTGATCTCCTTTAGGATGGACTGTTTGGGTCTCCTTGCAGTCCAAGGGACTCTCAAGAGTCTCCTCCAACACAGTTGGAGAAGACCACAGTTCAAAACTCCAACACTACTGTTCAAAAGCATTAATGCTTCGGCGCTCAGCTTTCTTCACAGTCCAACTTGACCACAGTCATACTTGACCACTGGAAAAACCATAGCCTTGACTAGACGGACCTTTGTTGGCAAAATAATGTCTCTGCTTTTGAATATGCTATAGGTTGGCATAACTTTCCTTCCAAGGAGTAAGCGTCTTTTAATTTCAGGGCTTCAATCACCATCTGTGTGGATCACAATAAACTGTGGAAAATTCTGAAAGATATGGGAATACCAGACCACCTGACCTGCCTCTTGAGAAACCTATATGCAGGTCAGGAAGCAACAGGTAGAAGTAGATATGGAACAACAGACTGGTTCCAAATTGGGAAAGGAGTACACCAAGGCTGTATTTTGTCACCCTGCTTATTTAACTTATATGCAGAATACATCATGAGAAACGCTGGGCTGGAAGAAACACAAACTGGAATCAAGATTTCTGGGAGAAATATCAATAACTTCAGATATGCAGATGACCCCACTCTTATGGCAGAAAGCGAAGAAGAACTAAAGAGCCTCTTGATGAAAGTGAAAGAGGAGAGTGAAAAAGTTGGCTTAAAACTCAACATTCAGAAAACTAAGATCATGGCATCTGGTCCCATCACTTCATGGCAAATAGATGGGGAAACAGTGGAAACAGTGTCAGACTTTATTTTTTTGGGCTCCAAAGTCACTGCAGATGGTGACTGCAGCCATGAAATTAAAAGACGCCTGCTCCTTGGAAGAACAATTATGACCAACCTAGACAGCATATTAAAAAGCAGAGACATTACTTTGCCAACAAACGTGTCTAGACAAAGCTATGGTTTTTCCAGGAGTCATGTATGGATGTAGAGTTGGACCATAAAGAAAGCTGAGTGCCGAAGAATTGATGCTTTTGAACTGTAATGTTGGAGAAGACTCTTGAGAGTCCCTTGGACTGCAAAGCGATCCAACCAGTCCATCCTAAAGGAAATCAGTCCTGAATATTCATTGGAAGGACTGATGCTGAAGCTGAAACTCCAAAACTTGGCCACCTGATGTGAAGAACTGACTCATTTGAAAAGACCCTGATGCTGGGAAAGATTGAAGGCGGGAGGAGAAGGGAGTGACAGAGGATGAGCTCGTTGGATGGCATCACTGACTCAGTGAACATGAGTTTGAGTAGACTCGGGAGTTGGTGATGGACAGGGAGGCCTGGCGTGCTGCAGTCCATGGGATCACAAAGAGTCGGACACAACTGAGTGACTGAACTGATGCAATGGATGGGAATTGGCATCCCAGTGCCTTGATTGGCCAGTGAAGTTCAATTGACAGTTTCCACTTTTTTTTTTGTTGTTGTTCAGTGGCCAAAGTTGTTTCTAACTCTTTGTAGCCCTGTGGACTATGGCACACCAGGCTTTCCTGTCCTTCACCATCTCCCTGAGTTTGCCCAAGTTCATGTCCATTGAATCAGTGATGTCATCCAACCATCTCATCCTCTGTTGCCCTCTTCTCCTTCTGCCTTCAATCTTTCCCAGCAGGAGGGTCTTTTCCAATGAGTCGGCTTTTCGCATAACGTGGCCAAAGTATTGAAGCTTCAACATCAGTCCTTCCAATGATATTCAGCATTGATTTCCTTTAGGTCTGACTTGCAGTCCAAGGGACTCTCAAGAGTCTTCTCCAGCACCACAGTTCAAAAGCATCAATTCTTCAGCGCTCTGCCTTCTTTATGGTCCAGCTCTCACATCTGTACATGACTACTGGAAAGACCATAGATTTGACTATAATACCCAGTGATATGTATCTATTAAACATTTCTTTTTTCAAGTACATAGTAAAACAGTTGATGTATATATTGATCTTTTAACTAACAACCTCCCTGTCTTTTTAATTCTAACACATTGCTGTCAGTTCTTTTCGATCTCCGTAGAGGATTATGTCATTCAAATAGTGGTAGTTTTGTTTCTTACTTTCCAATTTGTACATTCTTTATTTCTTTTTCTTGCTGTAACGCATTTAGCTAGGGATGTCCAGTACAGAGTTGAGCAGCAGCAGAGGTGATAGACAACCTTGTGTTGTTCCTGATATTAAAGGGAATGCTCCCAGGATGTCACCATTAAGTATCATGGTTGCAGTATTAGATGGCCTTTATCAGGTTAGGGAAGCTCATTCAGTTCTTGGCTTGCTAAGATTTTATTCAGAAATAACTGTTGCATTTTATCACATGATTTCCCCCCTTTTCTGAGATGATTATATGATTAGTCTCTTTTAATCCATTGCTCTGGCAAATTACACTAGAAGTTTCTCTCATGTTAAGCTACTTTTCCCAATTTCTTGCAAAAATTTAACTTGATATATATATATATATATAATATATTTCTATATTTGACTTTATGATTATTTTTTATTCTTTTTTGCATCTTTATTCATGAATGAGATTGGCCTGTAATTTTCCTTTTTCAGATTTTCCCAGCCACAAGTTTTCATTAGCCTCACAAAATGGGTTAAAAATAGGCTTTTTTTCTTACACTTAAGATTATATAGATGGTGAAATGGTTTAGTCATTTCATGTCCGATAGGACCTGCCTGTAAAACCATCTAGGCCTCTTATTTTCTTTGTGGGAAGATTTAAAGTTACTTATTCAATATTTACTGATTATAAGACATGTCAGATTTTCTATTTGTTCTAAAATTCATTTTTGTAGTTATAGTCTTCTAGGAATTTGTCTATTTTACTTAAATTTTCAAATCTATTGAAGGTTCTTCATTATTTTCTTTTGATCTTTCAAAATCCTTCAAGTGTCTGAAGTTAGCTGCCCCATACTTTCTTTCTTGATGTTAATTGATTTTATTCTTCTCTTCCCACTTTTCTATTCAGTTTCACAAAGGTTAGTCTTTTAAAGCGACATCTATTTGCTTTGTTAATTTTCTGTTTTGTATCTTTGTTTTCTGTTTTGTTGATTTCCTATTTTTCTATTCCTCTCTCTCTGTTTTTTGGCTTTATTTGGTTGATTTTTCTAATTTCTTTATTATTTAACTTCTTTTTATAATATAAGAATTTAAGACGCTATACCTCTCTCGAGTGCTGAGAGCTGAGTTGCTTCAGTTGTGTCTGACTGTTTAGAACCCTACGGACCGCAGTCCACCAGGCTCCTCTGTCCATGGGATTATCCAGACAAGAGTACGGGAGTGGGCTGCCATGCCCTCCTCCAGGGAATCTTCCCTACCTAGGAATGAACCCGAATCTCTTCTGTCTTCTACACTGGCAGCTGGATTCTTTACCACTTAGCACCACCTGGAAAGCCCCATACTTCTCTCTATATGCTGCTTTATCTGCATCTCATAAATCTGATAGAAAGTATTTTTATTATCATTCAGTTCTATGTATTTAAAAACTTTTATTATAATTTTGTATTTTTAATATAATTTTAATATTTGTTTTTTAGTTTACTTTCATAACTGATTTCTAATTTAATGACATGAAGATCAAAGAACATGGACTGTTCTTTAGAATCATTTGAAATTGCTTTATATCTCATCAGTTTCTAAAATTGTTCTATGTAAGCCCAAGGTGTTCTCTAATTTGAAGATTTTGAATTTAAAAAACTTGCTAATTAATCAAAGTTAAAAGTTCAGAACTTCTCTATTCTTGCCTATTGTATCTGTTTGATCTGTCAATTACTGTGAGAAAAGAGTTTTAAAATTTCCCACTTTAATGTTGTTTTTGGCTCATTTCTTTCTGTACATTAAAAATTGTTTTCTACACATGTTTTGAGGATATTTTATTAAATATGAATTTAGAATTATTATTATATTTTCCTGAGAGTTGGAAGTCTTATTTAGAAATACCTTCACTGACCTATTTGTTGGTGGCGATCACTCTCATTTTCAGTTTTTTTTAATAATGTCTTCATTTCACCTCCGTTCTTAGAAGATCCTTTTCCTGGATGCACATTTCTGCGGTCTAGTCATTTCGGAGAAGGCAATGGCACCCCACTCCAGTACTCTTGCCTGGAAAATCCCATGGACGGAGGAGCCTGGTGGGTTGTGGTCCGAGGGATCGCTAAGAGTTGGACACGACTGAGCGACTTCACTTTCAATTTTCACTTTTCACTTTCACGAATTGGAGAAGGAAACGGCAACCCACTCCAGTGTTCTTGCCTGGAGAATCCCAGGGACGGGGGAGCCTGGTGGGCTGCCGTCTATGGGGTCACACAGTGTCGGACACGACTGAAGCGACTTGGTAGTCATTTCAGACTTTGAGGATGATTTCTATCATTTGTATTCCATTGTTTTATGTCTGGGTGCCTTGGTGGATCCTTTACTGTCTGAGCCACCAGGGCTGCGTGCTGCCGTCCACGCCATTGCAGAGTCACACACGACTTAGTGAGTGAACAACAAGCATGGTGGACCCAGCTGACGAAGAAGCAGTGCACACTCCTCCCCGCTTCCCCACAGTCCCCCCACCCGCCGCACCTCGCCTCTGGACACACACGTAAACGTGCACTGGATCTTAATGTCCTACACCTAGATGGTCAGGGTAACAACCACCACAACCCAACAAAACAGGATTTTTGAGCCTGGGCTTCAAACCAGGAGTTGCAAAGGGCGATCTCTTCTGTAAAATGAGAGCTATGAGTACTTGTTTATCAGTGCAGGGAATCCTTAAAGACATGTACATCTTCCAAGTGGCAGGAGTGAAAAAACAAACAAAAAATTCACCCATGTGAAAGTGGAATCCCAAGCTCAATAAAATTCTCTCATTAAAGTGAAACTCTTGCATTGAAAAAAGAGTTTTTTTTTTTTAAAAGGACAAAATCCAGGTATCTGCAAGTTATAAGACACTTATACAATTTAATGACACACAAAAATTAAGAGCCAAGAGTTGGAAGAGAATAAACAGTACAGATAACGAAATAAAGCTGGTATTGCAATTGTTAACAATGTAAAAAGGAGACTAGCATAGATAAAGGAGATCACTGTGTAATGATAAAAGGACAGTGCACTAGGAACTCTTATGTACCAGACAACATAGCCCCCCCCAAAAGGGAAGCACAGATGGAAAGAGTGGGAAGGAGAAAAAGACAAATTCATAATTATTGTAGGAGATTTTTAGCACATCTTGTAGAAATGGAAGATATAAACGTGTAAGGTTATGAAAGGTTCAAACAGGGCAAATAACAGGCCTCACCCAGTGGATCTATATATAAAACCCTGCATCTTACAAGTGGAAACTATGCTTTCTTTTCAGTCACACATTTATAGAAACTGAGCGTGAAAGGCCACTGAAGAAGTCAGCATCACACAGACCACAGTCTCTGCCATCGCACAGTGCAACAGGGATTCAGGGATAAAAAGCACATCCCTCCACCTGCCATGGATGCTGGTGCCATAAGCAAGGCTCAGAGGAGGCAGGCTAACCTACAGGCAGGCTGAAGGCTGGAGGGCGTGGTATTTCTTAATAGAACTGGACAGCATGTGTGTGCCCCTTTTGTTCATGACATGAAGGATTACCTGATCATATTTAAAGCCTGCATCTTCAGGGCATGCTCAGTGGCCTTCTTCGCAGCTGACTGTCTCGGGGTGAGATAGCCAGGAGAGCTATTATACTCATTTTACACATGAAGGAACAGATAAATAGAGAGAGAAGCTCACCTACCAAGACACTGAAAATTTTTGTAAAAAGCAAATCGTGGAGCTGAGGCTGAATTCGTGCATCCTGACTTCAGATAGGCTGCTCTCCCCAACCACAGCATGAGCTGTGGTTGATTCACATTCAACTTCAAATCGCACCAAACTAAGGTTCTTGAGAGCAGGCCCTAAACCTATTCAGTACTCTACCCGTGCCTACTGATGGAAGATTGCAGTATCTGCTTGTTGAATGAATGTAGAATTAAATTATTAATTTCTACACAGGTATTTGCATTTATTTATTTCCAAATAACTCATGTAATAAATGTCAATTGTTGGGAATTTGGGGGAAAAGGGAGAGAGAAGAAATTAAAATCTCCCATAATCCTTTCATTAAATATTTTATAAAACATTTTAGTGGCTGCACAATAAGTATATACATGCTCCACATTTAGGCTTTTCCTAAATTTTCCCTATTATAAAGAATTCTGTGACAGGTACTACTGCACATTTTCATTATTTCCTGAAGATAAATTCCTAGAATTGAAATTGCTAAGTCAAAAGAAATGAAGTTTTTAAAGGTTTTTGATGAATATTTCCAGATTCCCTTCCTGAAACTAATTCGCATTCTCCAGTGTAAGAAAGTATCCATTTCTGTGCACCCTCATCGTATTATTTTTCCTTTTTCCTCCTTTTAAAGTTTTCATTGCAGTTTTACATACATAGAAAAATGTGCATACACCATAGTTTACCAGCATCTAGATCATGACGTAGCATGTTATCAGGATCCAGAAGCCACCTTCCAGTCATTTTCATGCTACTGAGGGGAACCACTCTCCTTTTAACAGGACCGCTTAGTCTTGAACTTTGTATTTATGTAACTTCTCTGGTGGCTCAGACAGTAAAGTGTCTGTCTACAATGTGGGAGACCTGGGGGGTCGGGAAGTTCCCTGGAGAAGGAAATGGCAACCCACTCCAGTACTCTTGCCTAGAAAATCCCATGGATGGAGGAGCCTGGTGTCCACAGGGTCACAAAGAGTCAGGCACGACTGAGAGACTGCACTTTCTTTGACTTTCGTGGTTATGTAAGTGGAATTGTGTAGTATTACTCTTTGACTCTGTCTTGTTTTATTCAACATTGTGTCTGGGAATTCATCCATATTTCTATGTGTAGTTGCAGTTTGTTCTTTCTTGTTTCTGTGTTGTATTTTATTATGTGAATGTATCATTGTGAATCCATCTTACTGTAGATGGGCATTTGGATAGCTTCTAGGTTGAGATTATGACAGTCAGCACTTCCATGATGAGTCTTAAGCATGTCTTCTGGTGAATGATCATAAGCGTTTCTGTTAACTATATTCCTAGAATTACTGGGTGACAACCCTGTGTATGTGTGCTAAGTCACTTCAGTTATGTCCGACTCTTGCGGCCCTATAGACTATAGCCCGCCAGGCTCTTCTGTCCCTGGGATTCTCCAGGCAGGAATACTGGAGTGGGTTCCCATGCCCTCCTCCAGGGGATCTTTCCAACCCAGGGATGGAACCCATGCCTGTTAAGGCTCCTGTGTTGGCAGGCGGATTGTTTACACTAGCGCCACCTGGGTCACAACACTCAGTACTTTTAATTTAAAAAACTGCCAAGTAAAGATAAAGCTTAAATCAGCAAATAATAGCTAGTAGAGACTTTCAGACATCTGGGTGCTGAGTGTGATTTGGGCCTGGGGTCTTTTCCTAGATTTCTCCTGTCACGCCTTGTTGGCACCGCTGGCCCAAGTATGCCTAACTCTAAATAAATAGACTCTTGGGTTGAGGGCTCATGTATAGAACTGGACATGTTTGTGAATGTGGTCAGAGCTGGGAGTGGCACTCATCACACAGCTGTGCAGGTGAATGCTAACGGATGGGAGTGTTCCTTCTGGGGACTTTCTGTTCCAGATACATTCAGATGGATTGGAGCAGACTATGTAAGGTGTGAGAGGCCAAGCCAAAATGTCGCGGAGTTTATTCAATAGGCACTGGGTTGTCATAGAAGGCTTTTGGGCAGGTGAGTGCCTTCACAGGAGCAACGTTTTGGAAACACATGGGAAGATAGCCCAAATCCAGTTAATGCCCTCTGCAACGGCACTGCGAGAGGAACTGTGGGGCTTCAGGGAGGGGGGCAAAGAGTGTCCTCACGCCTCAGTGAAGCCACAGGAGCCTGGGAACCTCCCAAGGACACACTGAAGCGGGCTGCCACCTTCTCTGGCTTCCGCTATGCCTAAACTTCCTTTTCTGCCTAAACCTCCTTTTCTGATTTGCCCAAACACCCTCTCGTAAGTGCTCTGACTCTGTCCTCCTGCAGGATGGGAGCTTCTTGGGGCAAAGACCATGTATGCCCTGATTACCCTTCTATTCCCAGCACCTAGTACAGTACCTGGCACATAATAGATGCTCAATAAACTTTTGTGGAATGAGCAGTGTTCCCCTGGGTTATACGTGCGTTCCTCAGGTGCGTCCCCCTCTCTTCCAGGCCCTTTCCAATGACTCACATCTGCTTGTCTCTCAGTCCCAGACTTTCTCCTAGCCACTGCCCTAAGAGTTTTTTGTTGTCTTTCTTCAGGGCTCTTGAACTCTGTGCAAGGTGAGGGTGTCAAGGTAAAATCAGTGCAGAACCCTTCCAAGAGTTTATTTCTCCCTTCCTTCCTATTTCCGTGAACTGGGCCTGGGTCAGCCGCCAGCACTTGCAATGTCTGTGCTTTGTGCTGCCCGTCACCCAGGAAGCTATAGTAGGGAGGCTACCTGAGGGTCAGGACTGAGGTTGCCTTCATTCTAGCAGCTGCCAAGTGCCGGCTATTGGGGGGAGTCACCCCTTGTCTTCCTGCCACCCCCCTACAAAATCCAGGCAGTGCTGTTATCAGAAGACAGGACATGCCAGGCTCCAGGTGGCCCTTTATCTCACTTTGTTTAGGTGCTTTTTTCTCCAGTGGAGCTTGGACATGATTCACTGGCGATAAACGCTGCCACGTCTTGCTGGATCCGCCTGCAGCCAGATGTGAGGGATGCTGGCCCCGTCACAAGCTTTGTGTGAAATCAGCGTGGCCTCTTTTTTCTTTCCTTTTTTTGCCATGCTGACCATGAAATGACTTCGGGGAGGCAGGGAGCCTGAAGCATAGAGGCAGGCCGATCTGCCAGCCGTCACTTCAGACTGGAGAGGGACCAAGACCTGTGAGGACTGGATGTTCTGGATTGCCTTCTAGGGCATTCTTTTTTGACGGTGGAGTGGGAGCCGCTCGCTCAGAAAGCAGTCATCGGTCTGTGCTGTGAGGAGAGGGGGTGGGCAGGGGCCCCGGCTCTGAAGGGCTGCCCTCTGGCCCTGGGATGGATCCCACCATGGACTTCTTCCCTCTGAGCACGTGTGAAGCGCACGTGATGATGTGTGGGCCACCAGTCCCCTTTCCAGGCAGGCTTAAGGGCTCTGTCAGTCTCAAATCACTTCTGCTGTTCACAGCAAGAGTCTCCAGTCGATATATCTTTTAAAAAACCAAAAGCATAAACAAATTCAAAACCACAACCCATTACAGTTCCTCAGGGACCACCTATGAAGAACTAGTTGACAGAGAGAACAGCTGATTGGTACCTACTGCTACATGGCAAAGCAACCCTAGATACGGTGGCTTAAAGCAAGCATTGCTCACAGCCCTATGGGTCGGGAATTTGGGCAGGACTCTGTGTCAGAAGCTTTCCTTTCTTCTGTTTGGCCACTCAGTTGGAGCTGAGGACCCAAGATGGCGCCCCTCCCTGGTCTGGTGCCCTGGTGCAGGCCCTCGGCTGAGCCTCGTGTCTTCTCCACGTGGCCTGTTTCTCTTCCCATTGTCTCCTTTCTCCAGGATCTCTCTCTGTTGCAGAACAGCCTGTCTACTTTACACAATGACGGGGACACACCTCTGTGAAAGCGGAAGCTGCAGGCCACTTCAAGCCCAGAAGGTCACTTCCACCACATTCATCCGTGTGCCAAAATGTAGTACGTGGCCAGTCCAGATTAAGGAGTAGGGAAATATTGCCCACCTCTCGACAGGAGATTGTCGTGGCTATCTTTGGAAATTACCCATTATGGGGAGACACCTACAGATGGCTTCCTGTAGCCATCGGCACACGTGAGCCCATATTCTTTTCCCTGCCCAACTCCTGCTTTGCCTGACTCCCAGTGTCCTGAAGGAGAAGAAGCTGTCACTTGGCAGAAAGGAGGTTGATTTTAAAAAGAAAAAAAAAAGGCTCGTATGCTATTTTTGTGATTATAAATTGTGGAAGCAACCTCCAGATTTCCCAGGCAGCAGGGTGGAGCCCAAGCACCCCTTTCCCACGTTCAGGCGTGTCCTCGCCTCAGCCACTCTTGTTCTTAGTTTCGCATCCGTAAAACTTGCACCTCACATATTTGTTAAACAGCTTATTAGGACTGCTAGCCTTTCTCAGAAGAGCTGTAAACTTCTAATTCTCAAGATGTAAGTAGAATCGCTGTTTATTTTGCACTTTGATTTGGGGCAGAAAACCTTAAGCTTTCGAACATACCTGAGCCCTGTTAGGGTCATTTACAAAATGGAGGGGGAAAAAAAGACAGAATAGGAATAAGAAGGGCTGTTTTTCATGAAGCACAGGAGGAGTTTTTCCAACATGAGAATTCTGGAAGTCACCTCGGGTTATAAAAATCCGAGGTTTTGTTGTTGTTGTTCTGGTGATCCTGTACCTGGCCGTGGTTGCTATTTTTTTTTTATCATCCGCCCTTCCTTGTCCAGCTCGTCCAATCCAATCTGTCCTTCACACCTCCTTCTCTGTATCCTGAGTCCAGTTCCAGGATCTCATACCTGAGATGTTTCCAGAAGCAAATTTTCAAAGTTGAACTGGATTTTGTGGAGAGGAAACAGATCTGTTTGTCCCTGTTGCTTAATGTTCTCAGCATAATGATGCTTACAGATGGCTGGAATTTGAAAGACTTCTGTTTTTATTCATTTTAAACATGGTATCCTTAAGAATTGAGGGCATAAATCCAAGGCTCACGAGGGGTGCTGCCACTCTGCAGTTTACCTGCTTCTTGGAAGATGGTGCCAAGCATTCTTTAGGTCATTTAAAGCTGGAAAAGCACATCAAATGTAGGGAAAGAAAATGTATTAAATACACTCCCCCCACCTCCTCTTTGGATATATAATGTAGTGTGGCTTGAGGGTCAGGAGACCCAAGTGTGGTGACCCCAGCTCCATTAAAAAGGAACCCTGTAATCTTGGGCAAGTCCCTTGACCTCTCTGGGCTTCAACTTCTGAGCTTTAAGTCAGTGACTTTGAGTTGATTCATTTTAACAAACTCTGGCTCAGGCATTGTTCTGCGCATCAAGCTTAGAGACCGAGCAAGGCTGTGTCCCGCCTGTAGGAACTCAGCATAATGACCTCTGAAGCTGTGAGATGCTCAGCATTTCCCAAATAAAGGTATGCCCTGATGCTACACTTAGTGATGCTAATAACCCTGGTTGTACAGTGGGAAAACCACACAGAGAAAGGGGTCTGCTGCCTTCTAGCAAAGTGTCTGTGTAGGCAGAATATCACAGTATTGGTCATTAGCATTCATCTATGTTCTTGCAAGATTTGTTTACGAAAGCTGTCTACCAGTTCTGCTAGGGCTGGTTTGCTATCAATTAATTAATTGGTTAATTTTCCATTGCTAGAGATCAGACTTTTCTTTTCATTAAGTTACTGTTTTGCTAACTTGTGACTCTTTTCCAGCAATAAGTACTTCTTATAATTAGGAAGGATAACTGGGTTTCAAGTTGGAGATAACAAGGGCCCCAGAGCAAGTCTCTGTGAAAGGAAAGGTTAGTGAATAGACAGCGTGTAATGAGAGCCAGGGGTGCGTGGTGTGGTGGGCGGTAGCGAGGTGGGGAATGGCGAGGACACTTTTGTAAATAGTTTCTTGGCCAGGACGAGCAGATGCCTACAGACTTAAACACCCAAAGACGAGAGTGAGGGTCATTACTTGCTTGCTCCCACTCTTTGCCTTCTTGCCAAGGGTCTGATGACTGTGACTTAGACTTGGGAGAGGAGATGGTGGCCTGGGCCACGTCAGTGATAGAAGGGAAACAAGCAAAAGGAATTGAGATTTACTCTAGAGGCACACTCAACAGACTTCAATGATGGGTTGGGTGTCAACAGTGGTGAAGGTGGGTAGATGGGCTGGGGAGGAAAAGGGGCAACTCAGGGATAACACTCCAGAGGTTTTGGCTTGAGCCACTGTGTGAACCATGATGATACTTATAAAAAGACTGGAAAGGCCTGGGTGAAGTATCAGCGTCTTTGTTGTCGTTCAGTCGCTCAGTCTTGTCCGACTGTTTGCCACCCCATGAACTGCAGCATGCCAGGCTTCCCTGTCCTTCACCATCTCTTGGAGCTTGCTCAAACCCAAGGCCATTCAGTCGGTGATGCAACCCAACCATGTCATCCTCTGTCATCCCCATCTCCTCCCTCCTTGAATCTTTCCCAGCATCAGGGTCTTTTCAAATGAGTCGGCTGTTCACATCGGGCGGCCAAAGTATTGGAGTTTCAGCTTCAGCATCGGTCCTTCCAATGAACATTCAGGACTGATTTCCTTTAGGATGGACTGGTTGGATTTCCTTGTGAGTCCAAAGACTCTCAAGAGTCTTCTCCAACACCACAGTTCAAAAGCATCAATTCTTCAGTGCTCTGTGGAGTTTGGAATGCCAGGTGAATCACACAGCTGGAGTTGGTGGAACCACCAACTGATTGCATCTCTTACAAAAGAAGTCAGGTGGAGATGGTGTTGTTGTGAACCTTTGAACCTAACTTGGTATCATAATGCTGTTTCTGTGATAAAATAAGATTTGAGTTCAAAATACCCAATTTAACAAATACACCTTGGAGAGTAACTGTTTGGAAGCTGGGGAGTAACTGTATACCTTTCTACCCAGGGGCCATCTGGGATTGTTAAGAGGTAGTTGGTGTAGTAGAAAAGTGTCAGATTGAGTCCTAAAACACTGGTTCTTGATCCGGCCCTCACCCGCATGCACTAATACCCTGCGTAACTAAGAACACTTTGCCGTGATGCTTTGCCCATCTGCTTCACACACCGACCATGAGACAGATGGGTGGAGGTGTGATGAAAAGGACAACATGCCACAGAATTTACAGAAGTGATCATTTTATTCAGGATACAATGTGTGTTTCATCAGGGGACAGCGGTGACAGAGTGGATTGTTTCCTTTTTTGATCGTTTCAATGTTCTCCTATCTTAACAGTAACACCTGCTTCTCATTCTAAAAATGGAAAATACATGGAAATAGAAAGAAGAAAATTACCTGTGTTTCCACAGCTCTGAGAAAACCATTCAATATTTTGGCGTATTTCCTATCAGTAATATTTTTATGGAGGTTTTAAAAATTAGACATTATTTCAAGCATGTAGAAATGTACAGAGAAATTATATAACTGTCATCCATATACCATGAACCATAATTAATAAGTCTTAATATTTCTGCCATATTTGATTTGAATCCTTTCCCTTTTTAGAAATAATATGTTGTAGATAACCATTGACACCCCATTTTCACCTTTCAATTCTTTTTCCTTTTTCCTAAAATATAACAGCTATTGTATACTTTTAACTCATCTGAATGTGAAATGGAATTTCATTGTTGTTTCAGACTTCAATGGTAGCAATCTCACTTTTTTCCACTTACAAGTAAACTGCTTGAAGGGTCTTTATCCTTTCCCTACTGACTCCTAATGCCAAGTTTTCCATATGCCAAGTTTGCCTCTATCTATGAGTTTCTTTCTTGGATTGCTATTTCTTTTGGCTTAATTGTCCTTTCCTGTAATAATAACATATAAGTCTATTAGAGGACAAACTTATGATTATCAGGGGGAAGGGTGGGAGGAAAAGATAGTTACGGAGTTTGGGATCAACATGTATAGACTGCTATATTTGAAACAGATAGCCAATAAGGTCCTACTGTATAGAATAGGAAACTCTGTTCAGTGTTATGTGGCAGCCTGGATGGAGGAGAGTTTGGGGGAGAATGGCTGAATCCATTTGCTGTCCACCTGAAACTCAGCATTGTTACCTGGCTATACCCCAGTGTAAAAGAAAAAGTTTAAAGAAGTAACATTTAAGTCTATTACTTTGTTTTCTAACAAGTTGAGATAATAATAGAGCAAGTCTTTCCAATTTTTTTTTTTTTTAAAATTCTCTTAGCAATTCTTGGCCCTGTATATTTCTGTTTGAGTTTTGTGACCTCTGTCACATAGCACAAAAAACCTTGATGGTAATTTTGAAAAATTGAAATACAATTTATGAACAATTAAATTTCACTCTTTTAAAAGTGTGCAATTCAGTGGTTTTTCAATATATTCACAAAATTGCAAAATCATCTCTACTATCTAATTCCAGAACATTTTTATCACCCCAAAAGAAACCCCAAATCTATTAGCAATCACTTCCCATCCCCCACCACTTGCTCCCAGGAAGCCACTTTGTCTCCGTCAGGAAATCTCCTTTTGTCTCTGTGGGTTTGCCTGTTCTCTACCCTTCATATAAATAGAATCACACAGCATTTCCTTTTGTGTCTCACTTATTTCACTTCACATAATGTTTTTAAGGTTCATCCATGTTGTAGCAGGAGTCATACTTCATTTCCTTTTTATGGCCAGATAACATCTCATCGTGTGGATATACCCACCATATTTTGTTTATCCGTTCATCAGTTGGTAGACATTTAGCCTGTTTTTGCTTCTGACTTGTTATGAATAATGCTACTATGAACATTTGTGTGCAAGTTTTTGTGTCAACATATGTTTTCATTTCTCTTGGCTAATACCTAGTAGTGAAATTACTGGTTCATATGGTAATTCTATGTTTAACCTTTTGAGAGGCTGCCAGACTGCTTCCCCAAGTGATTGCACCATTTTACATTCTATTTGGTGTGAAGTGGTAACCTTCATGGCATTTTATCTAAAACTGCATTGGTTTCCAGATTGATCTGCAAAGAATTAGCACCACAATGTTGAGTCTTCTCATCCTGAGCCTGGTATATATTTCTCCAGCTGATCGGATCTTCTTTCATGCCTTTCCTATCATCTTGCTAAATTTTGACTTTTGGTGCCTCAGGAACAATGATAGCTTCTTAAACAATGAGAGTTTTGTCTCTTTCCCCCTCCCTCCCCCGTTAGTATGCTTGTTTTTCTTGTCTTATTTTACTGGATAAGACTTCAGATTTAATGATGAATAATATAAGTGATAGTGGCAGCCTTGTTAGGTTCCTGACTGCAATACATGTAAATTTTCACTATTACATATGATGTTTACCATCAGTTTTTTTTTCACCCTTAATTTTTAAAGAAATACTTTCATCAGATTCAAGAAGTTCTTTTCTCTTCTTTCTTGCTTAGTTACAATGAATAGATATGGAATTTTATCAAAAGATTTTGTTTGAGCATTTACTAAGCTGATCTTACTTTTTTTCCTCTTAATCTGATAATGTGGCATATTATATTAATAAAGAGATAGTGAATATAGTTATATTTATAAGAATCTGTAGTTGACCCTGATATAATTTTTATACACTGCTAAATTAGATTTGAGAATATGTTAATTAGGATTTTTGTATCTATTTTCATAAGTGATACAGACCTGTAATTTTCTTTTAATGTTCTACCCTGCAGTTTATTAAGGTTATACCAGCATTATAAAATAATTTTAATAGTATCTCTCTCTTATTTCATTCTTTGGAGCCATTTGCTTTGGATGGAGATTAGCTATTTCATGAAGATTTGGCAAAACTTGCCTATGATGCCTTCTCTGACCCGTGACTTTGAGGGGAGAGTCACAGTTTCCTGTTCAGTTCAGTTCTTTTGAGGCGTGTATGTTTACAGGTTTCCTTCTTCTTGACTCAGTTATGATTATTTATCACTTTTTGAAAAGAATTTGTTTTTCTAACTTAGTTAATCTTTTCTCTTTTTTATTTATGAAATATCTACTGTTTTTAACAAGAAATCCTCGTTTAAATCATATTATGATATAGAAAATCCTCAATAAATATTATCACAAGCCAAAAAAAAATCGTATTATGATTTTCTTGTGTGTCATTTCCTTTCGCTCGCTCTGGCCAAAGATTTGTCTTCCAAGGAACTAACTTTAGGGTTTAGTATTTGTTTCCTATTTCATTACTATGCATTCTTGTATTTATTATTTCCACTGTTTCTTTGTGTTTAATTTGTACTTCCTTTACTAACTTTTTGAAGTGAACCTTTAACTCAGTTATATTTATTCCTTCTCTATCACCTGTTTGTCTAAATTAACAGTGTCATATCAGTTATTATTTGACTAGAATGTCTTTTTTTAAATCACTTTATTGTCAATTTCTTTATCTTGCTTTGTTTCAAGTGGTCTTTATCGGGTTTCTCAGATGGCAATAATGGTAAAGAACCTGCCCGCCAATGCAAGAGATGTTAGAAACGTGAATTTGATCCTTGGGTCCAGAAAGATCTGCTGGAAGAGGGCATGGCAACCCACTCCAGTATTCTTGTCTGGAGAATCCCATGGAGAGAGGGGCCTGGTGGGCTATAGTCCATTGGGTCGCAAAGAGCTGGACACGACTGAAGCAACTTACTTAGCACAGCATACATAACAATATTTGGCAGGCCTTTTTTCTCTTTCTACCCAATATGAGAATTTCTTTTAATAGGTGATATTAATCCAGTTTTATATTTCATTTACTGATATGGACTTATTTTTATTACCTTTTTTCCCATATGTATGTATGTGTGTTTTAATAGATGTATTTTTATTTGCTTTTCTCTTTTTCTCTTTCTTTTCTCTTGTTAGACACATCACATTTTTGCTATTTAGTTTTCCTCCATACTAGTTCCAAAGCTATAGATTGAGTGGATTTGAGGTTTTTTATTTTTAAGAGATAACCCTTTACCTTTACATCATGCAATCTTAAATATATAGTATTTTCTAACAAAACTTAAAATTATTCAATCTCTTTCTATTTCTCTTGAACAAGAAAAGGCCCTTAATTGAGTTTAACTACACTTGGAACGTTCCCTCCTTTCTGCACTTTGCTACTATTGTCTAGAAATTTAGCGCCCTCTTCTTTCAACCACACACAAAATCAGTAATTTAAAACAACAAATAATAAATAAAGCAAACCGCCTTTTTTCAATTGCTGTGATTACCATTTTATTTGTTTTGCACTCTGCTCACTTTCCTTCTGCTGAAATACATCCTCAAGTGCTTTTTCAGTGAGGGTCTGTGGGTGATTAACTAACTCTCTTAGTCTTTGTATATATGAAAAAAATTCTACTTCTTTCTTTTTTTTCGGCTTTCTTTCTTTCTGTTGAATTTTTATTTAGCTGGGTATAGAATGTTAGAATAAAATTTATCTTTTTTCATTTTATTGACAATATCACTTATTGACTCCTGACATCCATTATTAGATTATTCAACATCTATTATTAGAAAGCAGACATGAGTAGGTCTGCCTTCCTTCATAATTATGTTTCCTTCACAAGTTAACTATATGATAGCTTTTAAGGTTTTTCTCTTTATCTTATGCCTCACTTTTGCCACTTCACATCTAAATGAGAATTTATATGTACATACCCTGCTCATGACTTTTAAGTAACTTATTAAAAGTGTTTTTTAATCTGACAACTATGATATTAAAAACTGCTTTTTTCATCTGGAAACTCTAGTTGCTTCAGATTTAGGAAACTCTTAGCCATCATCTTTGTGAATATTGCTTTGCAACTGTTTATTCTATTTGCCTCTTCAGAATGCCTATATATTAGACTGGTTTGTCTTCATATTTAAAAAAATTTTAATCACTCTCCATATTTCCTTCTGGGTAAATTCCCTAATGGTCTCTTCTAAAAATAATGTTACAAATGAACTTACTAACAAAACAGACTCACAGACTTAGAGAGTGAACCTATGGTTGTTGGGGGGAAGGATGAGGGGGAGGGATGGTTAGGGAGTTTGGGATGGACATGTATACACAGCTGTATTTACAATGGATTACCAACAGGACCTACTGAATAGCACGTGGAACTCTGCTCAATGTTACAAGGCAGCCTGGATGGGAGAGGAGTTTGGGGGAGAGTGGATACGTGTATACGTATGGCTGAGCCCCTTCACTGTTCACCTGCAACTATCACAACATTGTTTATTGGCTATATTCCAATATAAAATAAAAAGTTAAAAAAAATATATATACATTATATATATATATGAATTTCCTAATGGTCTCTTCTAATTTACTAATTTTCATTGTAATTATGTCCAATATAGATTTCATAATTCATTATACTTTATTTCTATGCCCCTGGTTTTAATTATCAGCAATTATTGAATCTTTTCCACATAGAGCTAGTTTTAGTTTATTTTTATCTGCTATTTTTGGTGATTCTTTTTATGATTGTTATTCTCTATTTGAGGTTACTAAAGCATGCTGTTTAAATTTTTTTTTCAGGTCTTTCTATTATTTTTATTTCATCTCGAGTCAGTTTATCTCTCAATTGTGGATTTTGTCAGTTGTCTCTCTCAGCATTTCTTTTCTCTGTTTTCATTGACAAGCTATTTTTCTTCCTTTTCCAGTGGTCACGCTTCTCTGTTTAGTAACTTTGTCTTCGCCCCTACTAAGTTATAGAGCCTGCAGTGCAGTCTTAGACCCTATACTGCCATCTATTGCAGATCATTCACTGAGCCTGCCTCAGATTCTGGAGTAAGGCTGTGTCTGAGTCTTAGGATTTCCTAAAGTGCTTAGCTTCGTATGCAGTGCAGAACCTGAGAGTGATCAGAACCGTCTCTGAAGAGCTGCCTCTGTGAGCATGAGATGAGCACCTGCCCCTGGTTTTGAGCAATGACTTTTGCCCCTTGACTTGTATAAGGAGTTTATACATAGAGGCTGAATTTCTGGTAGCTTCTCCTTGCTGCCAGACCCCATGTCAAACAGGCCGCAGCATCAGCCCTTCTCACTACGTGCTTTCCTGTTTCACCTCTAAATCCTGCTTTAGAATATGGCTGTTAATTGTTGCTATAAAATATTTTAGGGAGTATTATCAGGGTGACTTTACACAAAGCATGGACTTACAACATCCTCTTGAATAGAATCATTGTCAGACATTTCCACTGTCTTTTCTATACATAAGAGGAAATACTGTAGATAATGTTGTATACCCTGGTTTGGTTGGGTTGTTTTTACTTATACTATATTACAGGCAACTTCCCTGGTGGCTCAGCCGGTAAAGCGCCTGCCTACAATGCGGGAGACCGGGGTTCAATCCCTGGAATTGGAAGGTCTCCTGGAGAAGGAAATGGCAACCCACTCCAGTATTCTTGCCTGGAAAATCCCATGGACGGAGGAGCCTGGTAGACTACAGTCCATGGCGTCGCAAAGAGTCGGACACAACTGAGCGATTTCACTCACATATTACAGGCATAACCTCAGGTCATTATATACTCTTTGTAAACACTTTTCATTGTTCTCTGCTTGGATAAAAAGTTTTCTTTACAGATAATTTTTAAAGCTTCCAGGTAGGCTTCTTTGTAATGTGTTTATATGTAGGATGAAGCCTAGGAATTTTGTCCAATTTGGCCCCTTGCACATGAGAACCCAGGTAATCCTCTGGCCATCACAAATGCTCCAAAATCACAGCATTCTCTTTAAGAATCTCCCCCGAGCTGCCTAACTAATGGGGGAGAGGGGAAGCTCTGGACCCTCGAAGCTGACTTTGGAGACCATTATAAGATTTAAGGACAATAGTTGCTCTTTCCACATCAGCTTTGGACCAACCTAATGAATCTTCAGTGCAAACCAGAGGCCTCCAGGACAGAGGCTCAGAGGGAAATCACCCCAGGAATAAAATATTGCCAGAACCATCTACCCTTTGAAGTGACTTCTGCCTTAGAGCAGTGGGCTCCTTCCCTCAGCTCCCAGGAGTCTCCTGAATGTCTTTGGATGTGGTCCTGGCTCGTGTGTGCCCATGATCTCAGCTGTCCCTGTGATCTGAGAGCTGAACATCCTTCTTGTGGATCCCATGTTTTGATCATGGTGCTTTTGGTCTGTTCTCCCTATCTCAGTGCACAAGGTGGGGAAGGTCCATGCTGAGCTCTTTCTAAACAGGGACTTTTCCTTATCTCCCTCTTCATTCTCAGCTTCCGGCATGGTGGCTGATTATATTTATATGTATAATTTTATATATCAATATTCATGTGTAGTTCTATATTCATCTCTCTTTTTATACTCACACCTACGTCTATATCTATACAGTAAGTCCCCCTCCAAACAAACAAATTTCCTTCTGAGCGTATGTTCAAAGGTCCAGTTTGTTCATAAGCCTAAGATTCTCCAGGCAAGAATACTGGAGTGGGTTGCCATGCCCTCCTCCAGGGCATCTTCCAGACTGAGCGATCGAACCCACATCTCTTGTGTCTCCTGCACTGGCATGCAGGTTCTTACCACTACCTGGAAAGCCCATCTATACCTATACCTGTACCTATATCATTTATATCTGTATCTGTCTTAATAAGCTCTCCTTCCTTAACTTAGTCTCCTCCAAGCCCTCTTCTCAACTAGGCCTTGACTTTGGCCTGCCCAGACCAGTTTTAGCAAGTATATGCAGCCTACTTTTAAGCCAGTATATTCACCCATTCTCCTTCTTAGATTTTAATTTGCTTCTTTATGTTTGGCTGCACTGGGCCTTTGGTGCTGTGTGCGAGCTTTCTCTCACTACACTGACCCAGGGCTGCTCTCTAGCTGCGGGCACAGGCTTCTCACTGCGGTGGCTTCTCTTCTTGCAGAGCGTGTGCTCTAGGGCACGTGGGCTGTGGGAGTTGTGTCCTGTAGGCTCAGTAGTTGTGACACATGGGCTTGGTTGCCCCAAGGCATATGGAATCTTCCTGAACCAGAGATTGAACCCGGGTTCCCTGAGTTGGCAGGCAACTCTCAACTAGGGAAGACCATGTGGGATGTTCCTCCACCCACTTGATATTTGATTATCCTTAATAGTTGATCATGGGTTCTCAAAGAAAAGTTATGACCAACCTAGATAGCATATTCAAAAGCAGAGGCATTACTTTGCCGACTAAGGTCCATCTATTCAAGGCTATGGTTTTTCCTGTGGTCATGTATGGATATGAGAGTTGGACTGTGAAGAAGACTGAGCGCCGAAGAATTGATGCTTTTGAACTGTGGTGTTGGAGAAGACTCTTGAGAGTCCCTTGGACTGCAAGGAGATCCAACCAGTCCATTCTGAAGGAGATTGGCCCTGGGATTTCTTTGGAAGGAATGATGCTAAAGCTGAAGCTCTGGTACTTTGGCCACCTCATGCAAAGAGTTGACTAATTGGAAAAGACTCTGATGCTGGGAGGGATTGGGGGCAGGAGGAGAAGGGGACAACCGAGGATGCGATGGCTGGATGGCATCACTGACTCGATGGGCGTGAGTCTGAGTGAACTCCGGGAGTTGGTGATGGACAGGGAGGCCTGGCGTGCTGCGATTCATGGGATCGCCAAGAGTCGGACACAACTGAGCGACTGAACTGAACCAAACTGAGTAGTTCATCAAGTTCCTCATCTCCCACTT
Organism: Aepyceros melampus; assembly: GCA_006408695.1. Lineage (NCBI taxonomy): Eukaryota > Metazoa > Chordata > Mammalia > Artiodactyla > Bovidae > Aepyceros > Aepyceros melampus. Next base: position 44,056 of record SJXQ01008015.1, on the reverse strand, counting down.
TTAATATCAAAGGTAGAGAGTTCCCCTATGCTTGATATCAAATCAAGTTTCTCTTACTAATTTCCATCCACTGATCCCTTCACTCTACTTCTTGGCTATGAATCCCCAGATCTCTTTACTCAGTTCAGAGTTGAGTTCAGCTCTATACTGAAGTCCAGTAGCTCAACTAAAATCTGTCTTGCCATTTTTAATGTGTCAAGGTGCAGATTTTTTTCTTTTAGTCTTCTATACCCATATTGTAAATAAATTGCTAAGTGAATAAGGTGAACTTGGAGCAATCCTTGTAGTTGTGGAAAGTATCCTGTTGGATTCTGAAATTCAGTGCCTAAAACAAGTATGTGGCTTGTATTCTCCAAATACTTCACCTCAAACATGCCCCTGTCCACCTATGGACATCGTCTCTTATAAATGTTGTACGCAGTTGCTGAAATGGCTGATATGTTTTGAATGCAGGCCTATGGAGAATGCTTGCATTTACATACATGAGATAGAAATATTTAGAAGCTAGAAATCTAAAAGACCTTCCCACCAGCAAACCACACCATGATGGGCTCAGAGGAGCTTTTGGAGAGAAGCCAGCGTGAGTGGGAGTGTGAAGGAGAATTTGGTCTTCCTTCGTTCCTCTGGGCTTGGTTACCATACTGATAAAAAAAGAAGACCTAGTTGCAAAAAGACTTTGCTGTCAGAACAAAATGCGTTTCGAATTGTGTAAACTCCAGCTGAGGGTGTTGTGCCAAGCCACGCTTTATTCCTGCTGATCAGTTTTAGTTGAATAGATCTGTTGAGGGGGCCTGTTGTCAAGCAATGCGTGTGTGGTTTATCTAACACGGGATGAAATGTTGTCAAGGATCAGTCAGCTGTTGACAGGGAAGAGGCAGGGACAAGAAAAGGAAAAGTGTTTCCATCCTGTGGCATCCATGGTGCTGAGGGGTTATCTGATGGGTTTTGCCAGAAGGAAATGGCCTTGTGCCTTGATCAAATTTGACTTCTTTAGAAATTAATCATGTACCATAGAAGCAGATACCAGGATATTCACTGTAGCCTTATTGGAAGCATCAAAAAATGGAAAATAACCTCAAATAATCTAAATGTCTCTCAGAAAATGAATGGTTAAACAGTAGACTACTACGTAGTCCTTTACAAGAGTGAGGTGGAGCTCATTAGACAAAACAGCAGACTGCAAGCATGGTTAACCCAATGCCCTTTTTTATACCAAATGTCTTGGAGTCTGAATGAAATTCATGGATACATTTAAATACATATGCCTACACAAAAGATTTTTTAAAAATCCATTCTATAAACCTAACTGTAACATAAGAGACAAGTGAAAGGAAAGTAACTTCTCATAAAATTGTGTGTGTTTCACCATCGATGCTCAGGCAGGACTAGAGGAGGAGACAGGTGAAGTGGTCAGAAGTTCACCCCGTGGGTAGAGCCCTAGAGAGGCCTGATGCAGGGGTGAGCAGCCCAGTCACCCAGAGGAGCACTGCTCCTGGGATGAGATTTCTTTCAAAATGGTGAACAACTGCTAAAATTATGAAAAAAAAAAAAGTAGTTTCTCTACGGTGCTAGGATGTAGGGAAGACTTGGCTGCGTAGGACTGTGGGTGCATTGAGCCCATATTTCCAAACATCTGGAGTGTGGCAGTACCCTTGGTAGAAACCCTGGGCATCTGACACCTGCTCATTCTACGAATGAAGAGACCGGTGTGCAGAGAGGGGAAGGGACTTGCCTGTGGTTAAAAGCAGAATGGGGACTAGAACCTAAGCCCTTTGAATCATACTTACTTATTAAGTGCCTCCTGAATGCCTTCTGCACTGCCATGACTTAGTTTTGGGAAGAACACAGGCCTTGGGATCAGAAGCCCTGGGTGTTAGTGAGTCCTAGTCCTGCCAGACCACGTAAACCCCTCTGAGCATTGTTTCATTTTTTTAAAAAAATTATTTTTGAATCATTTCTTTACTTTGAAGGAATCTCAAACTATAAAGAGTTACAAATACAGAACAAAACTTCCTCCATGCCACACCATGAGTAAGCTGCCACCTGAGGCCCCACCCACCCCAGAATATATTAGTGTATATTTCCTGCAAACAAGGACCTTCTCCTACAGAACGACAAGCTAGCCACAAAATCAGGAAATTAACTCTGATATGTGGCTATTATCTTCAGACCCCCATCACGCTTTGCTCATTGTCTCCACAATGACCTCTTAGGAAAAGATCCAGTTTATAATCACATTTGGCATCTCTAGCAGTGTGGGACTGTTTCTCGATCATCCCCTTACTCCATGGTTTGGATCCTTTGGGTGAATACAGGCCGGTTATTCTGGAAATGCCCCACATGGAGACTTTGTCTAATGTCGGGACGCTTAGATTCAAGAGATACATCTCTGACAGGGCCACTGCAAAAGTGATGCCACATCTTCCATCACCAACTTTAAGTGAGATCTTAGCAAACACTATTCATTTACTGCAGCCTCACCATTGGGCAGTACCCAGCAAAGTGTCTTATCTGCAGGATGTCATTTAGTTCTCCTATGGGGCATGTCCCACTGTACTCAGTGTTCTAGAGACAAGCAAACAGTGGCCCCAAGAGGATCAGTAACTTGATCAGTGATAATCCGAGATGAACCAAGACTTAAATTCAAGTGTTCTAGTCTTCAATTCGGAAAAGGCAATGGCACCCCTCAATTCGTAGAAAGCAGTGGCACCCCACTCCAGTAGTCTTGCCTGGAAAATCCCATGGATGGAGGAGCCTGGTAGTCTACAGTCCATGCTAAGGGTTGGACACAACTGAGCGACTTCCCTTTCACTTTTCACTTTCATGCATTGGAGAAGGAAATGGCAACCCACTCCAGTGTTCTTTCCTGGAGAATCCCAGGGACGGGGGAGCCTGATGGGCTGCCGTCTATGGGGTCGCACAGAGTCGGACATGACTGAAGTGACTTAGCAGCAGCAGTCTTCAATTTCCAGGAATATATTGACTAATGTCAGAGAGAACCGAAACCAGAGCCAGATGCTAGTTCAAGTGGTTAAGGCAGATTTTATTCGGAGGCTATTATAGTAGGGAAAAGAGACTTTCCTATAGCGTGGAGCTCAGCTGCAAATTCAACAAGGACAAGTGGGAAGCCTCAACAAGGAGTAAGGTGAAGGTGAGTGGATGGAAAGTGACTGAGCGAGGACATCAAGGGTAGGGGGATTTTTGCTAACTGACTTCATAGGATTCTTGCCATGGGCTCATGCAGGCTTATCAAGGGCAGGGCCAAGGTTGAGGCCTGGTCAAGAAGAGCGCTCAGAGGAACCTGACTGAAGTCTGGCAAGAAGGCTCTTTGTCACTATATACTGGCCTTATCGAATAGCTTGCATTGTGTTGTATGTTTATATTTTTCATTTACCTACACATTCATTTCCTTACTTGCTCAAGTCAGGTAGTGATCAATATGTTCTTTAATAAATAGAATCAGGCTCAAAGAAGCTATAAGCTTTAGTGTGTCAACGTCAGGGCTTGAACTGGGCCCAAACCTCCTCAATTCTCAGGGCAGGGACCATCCCTCAATTGATTTTGGCAATGAAACTGGGCAAGAATAAACTGGGCAGGTTTTAGCCAGTTGGGATTGAGATTCTGAGCACAGCAGAGCACAGCAGATCAGATGAGCAAAAGACAAGGATGAGTTGAGAATGAAAATGGGGGCTCCCAACCTCAGGAGCCTGAGGCAGCCACACTCAACTCAGCGTGGTTTTGGATGTGCTGAAGAGCTGGGCAGAGAGGATGTCTCATCCTCCTCCCAAAGTGCCTCTAGGCAGCCTTGGGAGGATGCAGGAGGTGGGGCTCACACTAGGATTCCACTTAGTGCTTCTGGGACCCTGTAGTCAATTGGACCTCCCCTCTGTGAATGGGGATTACCAGCACCCTGCAGAGAAATTCTGTAGCCTCAGAACTTGTCAGGCTTCCTGCAGACGTCCACATTTGCATTGGCATCCTTCCCCTCCTGCACCGCCTTCTCTAGGTTCCAGCCTATGGCCTTGCCCTGTCCTTGCTCCATCTCAGGATCCCAGATGCTTTGTCACAGGTTGGGGAGCCCCCAGGAAGGATGAGCAAGTAGCTATGAGTCTCAGAATATGGTACCAGACTAGCAGCGTCAGCACCAACTGAGAGCTTGTTGGAAATGCAGATTCTTATGTTCCATCTCAGTCCCAGTGAATCAGAAATTCTGGGGTGGGGCCCAGGAGTCTGTGTTTTTGTTTTAATAGGCACTGCAGGTTATTCCAGTGTTGGTTCAAGTTTGAGCCCTGGCACATTAGAGAGAAGGGGACAGAGACCATGTGTTCATCAATTTAATCTGAAAGTGTACATTCTCCGGCCCTAGTCCAGTCTTCCCGTTCCCCGCTCCACCAGAAAGGTTAAGTGAGATGCCCTGGTCACACAGCCATGTCTAGAAGGCAGGTGTCTCCACCCACAGTCCCCTCCCAGAGAGGAGGCATGCACCTTCTCTGAGCTTTCCGAGAGGTTTACCCTTTCTTTCTGTCGCCTACTCACTTGCATCCTGCTGTCCCTCATACCCCCTTAGTGGTTGTCAGGGTGAACTGAATTGAGATAACTGGTGAATAAATGCTTTACGAAGTCAAAGTCGTCGCCCTTTCTGCTCGCTCACAGGCACAAGCCTGCGGGAAGCGCCTGCCACACGAAGCAGTTAGTCACAGTCCCCGTGTGAGCAGACCAGTTGGTGGGGGCTGGCCGGGTTAGGGGAGGGCGATGCCAGGGAGACTGTTGCCATGGTGACTTGGTGGTAGCCCTCCCCAGCCAGCTTCCCTAATCCCAACCCTTGCAGCCAAGCTTTTCAAAGAAGCTTTCCAGCACATGGAAAAGCTGTTGCTCCACCTCTGTGAAGCCAGGCTTGTGTCTGACAGCTGGAACCCAGCCACTCTGAAGGTCCTGGGTCTCGCTGGGCTGGGGGACCCAGGTGAGCCTCGCTGGCTCCATGAGGCTGTGCGGTGACACAGAGCCAGCTGTGTGAAGTGACATGCGGCGAGTGCTCCTTCCTTTGTTTCTCTCTGATTTATCCCAGTTTTGTTCTGAAAGGTGATTTGGTTCTTGGTCATTTTCAACAATGAGCAGCTCAGCCTTATTCGCCCTACGATTACAGCTCAGCCTTTGACAGTAATTGATGTTAGCCAGGCTGGCTAATGTTATATCTTACAAAGATTGGCTCATTAATTGACTGTAGAGATATCACCCACACACCGGAGGTATTAGCAGTCATCAACCTACAAGAGTGCTGATTCAGCAATGGCAGAGCTGTAGTTTCTCTTCCTTGAGGCCGAAACCCAGCAGTGGGATTCTAAAGCTACAGGCACAGATATCTTATAAGGGTTTGAATATGTTGGCCTAAATAGTTCCTCCTCAAATATTGTATCAGATCTTGATGCCGCTAGTCATTTATGAATGTTCCCATTTCTCCACAGTCCTACCAGCACTTGATGTATTAATTCATTTATTTTGGTGCTAATTTATAGGAATAAAGTGATACACTATTACCTTACTTGGCATTTGACGGGGCCTGAGTGGTTTAACTTGCATAGCTTTGATTGCTTATTTATTCTATATATTTATTTGTATTTCTGCCAGTGTATTATCTGTTTATGTCCTTTGCTCTGTTTGGTGGAGTTTTTAGTGTCACCCCGGAGCCTCGTGGACGGAACAGACTCAGTTCCCCAGCACCCAGGGCATGGATAGCCCTGTTGGACTGCCATGCCGCTCACCCCCCGGGGCTCTGCTGCAGAAGGCAGAGGGGCGCCCAGTGAGGGCACGGAGGGCATTTTAAGAGTGTCATCGAACTCAGCTGTACGCACCCATTAAATCCACTTCTGATGGTCCTTTATTCCTTCCTCTGAAAAGATGCAGGGGCGACTAGGTTTCCTCAGAGTCTGAGTCCCCTCATCCTTGGCTCTGTTCAGTGGGCGGATGCAGCGGAGAACGCGGTATGAGGCTGCCCTCAGGGTGCCGGTGATGATGGGAGGATGCACGGGCGTGAGCTGCCCCCACCAGCTGCCTGTGTTGGAACTGTGTGCCTGGTGCTGCTGGAACCCATGATGGGGACCCAGGGGGCAGGGAGGGCCGTGTGAACTGCTGCCCTCCGGCCATGGAGAGTAGCCCTGAAGAACAGGTAGGATTTGGCCAGCTGGAGAGACCGCAAAATGGACTTGCTAGGTGGAGGAAAGCTTCTCCAAGTGCAGGTGTTTGTGGGTTGGTAAGGAATCAAGTCAGGCCTGAGGACAGGCTTCCCATGAGAGCTGGGACAACTCTAGGCTGGGGAAGAGGAACAAGGCTGGCCACACGGAGGTGTTCCCTGAGTGGGGCACTGAAGGCTTTGTGGTCCACATGTTGTAGGAGCATTGGGAAGGTGCCGTTAAGGTGATCAGCTCTCCAGGGGGACCGGCAAAGGCTCTGGGCTTGTAGTTTCTACATCAGCAGATACTGACTGCTGGGTGTTGTCAGGCTTTGTGAGTGGTCCGAATGTGCTCTGTGGTCTTGGACTTGATAGAGCCTAGGCTTTCATCCATTGGAGAAGGCAATGGCAACCCACTCCAGTGTTCTTGCCTTGAGAATCCCAGGGACGGGGGAGCCTGGTGGGCTGCTGTCTATGGGGTCGCACAGAGTCGGACACGACTGAAGCGACTTAGCAGCAGCAGCAGCAGCAGCAGGAACCACCCAGTGCAATCCCGTATCCCGGGAAATAAAAGCTAGCCATGTCCAGTGAGAGGGACCTGAGTCCTGCCGTGCGTGCTTGTACTGGCTTCATGGTTATATGTTTACGGGTTCCTGTCTGTGGGGTATGTCTAAGGGGAAAGGAAAGCTGGGGAGTGTTTTTGTGTGTGCTGGTGATTTGGGGTCCCCATGTATGACATGGATCTGTAGGGCTCACCCTAAAACTCTAATGATGCCATTTTCTCACATTTTCACATGGTCCACATGATCCAGGTACTGCCTGACGTTTCTGTCGGAGGGTTTCATGTGGGTGAGCGTCACCTCCTCAGTGAGTGAGTAAGGGCCGGTCCCTCATAGTCTTTTCCTTAGAGTGCCCGCACGGGCCTGCCTGGAGGGTAGAGACTTAGCATATGTACAAAATCCATCTATTCCTTGATTACAGGCCACCTCTCAGGGCCTCTCACCCTTCGTCTTCACTCTTCTGAGGGACTGGAAGCGTGATTGACAGTCTGGACCATGGGAAGGCATCAGGGCCACACCCAGCTCTGCCCTCCTCTAGCTCTGCGGCCTGGAGCTGGCCGCTGTGTCCTCCTGAGCTTCGACTCCCTCGACTGTAAACTGAGAGTCGCTGTCAGATGGGAGGAAGGCTGCCTCAGGGTCCTCTCTGTGCTCACGCTCTACCATATGCTCATGTGACTTTCCTGGGATAGGAATCCCAGCCCCGTGCCCAGAACCCCAGACAGTGCCCAAGGACAGAGAAAATGGTGTTTGTTCCCTCTGCATTTCCCTTCTGTCTCTCTTGCTTCCCCCCTCCCACCCCACTCACAGACCCAAGATGGCATTGGTCCAGGGCATCCTATCCAGACCACCCACTCCCAAGGAAACAGACCTCCAGGATGGTTCAGCAGAGGCAGAGTGGATTTATGCCCCACGTGCCTTTTCCTGACCTGCACATCCTGCTAAGGGAGTGCTTGGGGAGGCCCGTGGAGCCCAAGCTGAAGCCACCTGGCATCACTTCCCAAGGAGAAGTGGCAATGAGAGCTCGGGGTCCACGTGAAAGCTTTGTGTCCATGACGTGACACTGCTCTGTGATGCTGGGGATGGATCTAAGGAGAGGACTCCTGGCAGACCTCTTGAGCGGGACTCTGAAAGTGTTAGCTACTCAGTCATGTCCAACCTTTGCAGCCTCATGGACTGTAGCCTGCCAGGCTCTTCTGTCCATGGGATTCTCAGGCAAGAATACTGGAGTGGGTTGCCATTCCCTTCTCCAGGGTATCCTCCCAAGCCAGGGATCGAACCCAAGTCTCCTGCACTGCAGGCAGATTGGATGGGACTCTAGGGTGGGAATGGGAGACATCCTTCAGATAAACTCTTATTTTGTAAGACACTGTCCTATGAGAAAACAGATCTCTAAAGCCTGTGACCTGGTGCTCTTTCCTACGTAGTTCTGGCCGCTCTGGGCCATTATTATTGTTGTCATAGTCGAGTTGCTAAGTTGTGTCCTAATCTTTGTGACCCTATGGACTGTAGCCCACCAGGATCCTCTGCCCATGGATTTCCCAGGCAAGAATACTGGAGTGGGTTGCTATTTCCTCCTCCAGGGAATCTTCCCCACCCAGGAACCGAACATGTGTCTCCTGCATTGGCAGGAGGATTCTTTATCACTGAGCCAGCCTGGCCATTATTATACACCATGGCAATAATTATCACCGTGATAATAACAACACTACATTGGTTCAGTCTCTTAACTTGGAAATAAATAAGCCAGCTGATCTAGTGTGAGCTCCAACTCCAGTCTCTCTACCCCATCATCACTTAATAATGATTATGGAGCCTCCTCTGGGCAAACACGCCCTACCCAGCACTCGAGATATTAAATCCACCTAGAAGCAGGATATAATAATGCTGACCCCGCAGGGATGTTCCAAGAATTAATTCCTGTGGGCTCTCCATTCTGCTCTTCTCCGACACATTCAATCTTAGGAACCCAAGAGTTGGTGACGTTTATACCATGAATTAAGACATTCTGCTGTTGCCCCTGGAACTCTTCATTACAATCCTGAGTCGATCAATGGCAGAGACGGATACTATTTATTAGTTAAGTGGATGCTATTGAATTCTTAATTTAAGTGGCTTTTAATTCAGTGTTTTACTTGCTGTCCTTCATTTTGCCCTTGCTCATACGAATTTGCCCGTTAAAGCCCGTGTGAGGCCACATTGCTGCTTTTTATCATGATTTTGTTTTTTGGGAGAGCAGTTTTCAGCTGGGAAGAAGGCAAGATTCTCAGACCGGTCTGAGAGGTCAGACCTCCGCACCTAGAACAGACTTCTCTGCTATCTGCTGGGAGGAAGTGGGCAATCAGGGAGTGAGGTGAGTGAGTCAAAACTGCCTTCCAGATAAGGGTCTGGCATTAATGTGGCCTTTACTGGTGTTTCTCGCTTTGGTTTTCCTAGGTAAAAAACTTTACTGATCTTCTTCCACTCAGAGATGAATCACAGAAATAGCAAGTGGGAGGTGTGGAGCATCTCCCAGATCAGAAGGAAGCTCAGATTGGCTCCTGCATGGTGGCTGTCAGGGTTTGGCTTGACCCTCTTCCGCTGGATACACAGTGATAGCTGATGATGGTCATTCCTTGTTGTAGTGTGCATTGTTCATATCATTCTTTTTAAAGTTATTTAATTAATTTGGCTGTGCCGAGTCTTAGCTGTGGCACGTGGGATCTTTGGTGGCTGCATGCAAGATCTTTTTAGTTGCAGTATACAAACTCTTGGTTGTGGCATATGGGATCTCATTCCCCAACCAGGGATTGAACCTAGGACCCCTGCATTGGGAGCATGGAGTCTTAGCCTCTGGACCACCAGGGAAGTCCCTAGCAGCTTTATTGAGCTATAATGGAAACAAAATAAACTGCACATGTTTAAGTGTACAGTTTTATATGTTTTGGCTTGTGTATACACCTGTGACCTCAGCACTGTAATGAAAATAATGAACTTGTCCTTCACCCCAAAAGTTTTCTGAGGCCCCTTTGTAATCATACCCTCCCACCCTTTCCTATCCCCAGGGAAGAGGGCATGCTCTGTGATAGATTTGCTTTTTCTCACTACATAGTATTTGCATTTTCTAGAATTTTATGTAAATAGAATCAGAGAGTATGTACTCTTTTTTTTCTGGTTTCTTTCACCCAGTGCAGTTCTTTTGAGATTAATCCATGTTGTGACACGTATCTATAGTTTATTCCTTTTTATTGCTCACTACTATCACACTATACGGACATATTACAGTTGTTTATTTATCTGATCCACGTTTGGGTTGTTTCTGGTTCTTGGCTATTATAAACACAGTTCTATGAACATTCATGTGTATTGAAATTCATGAAATTCATGAGTATTTGTGTAGGCATATGCTTTACTTTCTCATGGAGGGAGAGAATGCAATGACTGGATTACAGAGATAAGTATATCTTTAACTTTTAAAGAAACTGTCCAAGATGTTTTCTAAAGTGGTTATACCATTTTCCACTCCCTCTAGGAGTGTCTGAGTGTTCTAGTCATCCCACATCCTCCAAAACACTTGGCATTCTCAGTTTCTTTTCTTTTTTTTCTTTTTTAAATTTTAATGGTAATGATTGTAGTATGACATCTTATTGTGGTTTTAATTTGCATTTCCCCTTTTAGTGATGATGGTAGTCATCTTTCCATGTGCTTATTTGACATTTGTATATTTTCTCTGATAGAGTGTCTGTTTAAAATTTTTCCTGTTCTGGAGGAGCTAGTTTTTGTCCTTATTACTGAGTTTGGGGAGCTTTTTTATTCCAGGTAACAAGATCTTTATTAGAAAAACAAGTTGAAAACATTTCTCCTAGTCTGCAGCTTGTCTTTTCATTCTCTTAACAAGTCTGACAAATATCAGAAATTTTAAATTTGGTAAAGTCCGAGGTTTCAATTGTTTCTGTTCTAGATCGTGCCTTTAGTGTCATGTCTAAGGCATCTTAGCCTAACTAAAGGTTGCAAGGATTTTTCTCCTCTGGTTTTGTCTAGAAATTTTGTAGTCTTACGTTTAGGACTGTGAAACATTCTGAGTTAATTTTCGAGTTAAATTTTGTACATGATGTAAGGTGTCTATCAAAGTGCTTCTTTTTTACATATGAGTAAAAAATAAACAACAAGACTGTCCTTTCCCTACTGAATTATCTTGTACTTTTGTCAAAAATCAGTTGTTCATTCATGTATAAGTCTATTTTTAGACTCTACTATGTTCCAATGATCAATTTATCTATCTTTGTGCCAATAGGAAACTGTCTTAATTATTGTATCTTTCTAAGTCTTGAAATCAGGTAGTGTCAGTTCTCTAACTTTTTATTTTGGCTACTCTAGGTCTTTTGCATTTTCACATAAACTTTAGAATTTGCATGTTAACCACCTGCTGTGTTAATCACTGTGTAGGATGGCATTGAATCTATATATCAATTTTGTGAGAACTGACATATTAATAGTCTTCCTACCTGTGGTATATTTCTTCATTTATTTAAATTTTTAATTTCTGTAAGCAATGTTTTGTACTTCTCAGTGTATGGATTTTACATATCTGTTATATTTATTCTGAAGTGGCATGTTTTTATATGTTGTATAAGTAGTATTAGTGTTTAATCTCACTTCCAATTATTTGAAATGCAATTGATATAGAGGGAGAATGTAGAAATACAATTATATTAATATATAGAAATACAGTAGATATTTATATGACAGCCTTGCATTTTATAAACTTGTTTAGCTTTTTAATTAGTTCAAGTAGCTGTTTTGTAGATTCTATTGGATTTTCTACATAGATAGTGATATTGTCTATGAATAAAAGTAGTTTTCATTCTTCCATTTCAATTGAGGTGTTTTTAATTTCTTTTTGCACTGGCTATAACCTTAGAAATCTTGAATAGAAGTGGTGAGAGTGGACACCCTTGATTGGTTCTGATCTTAGGGGGACAATATTCAGTTAGTCACCACTAAGTAGAATGTTAGCTATAGGTTTGTTTGTTTTGTAGATGCCCTTAGTAGGTTCAGTCCAAGTTTACTGATAGTTTTAATTTTTTTTTTCATCAAGGACAAGTGGTAGGGGTTTGTCTGAGGCTCTGTGTCTATTCAGATGATCAAGTGGTTTTTCTTTTTTAGTTTGTTAATGTGATGACTTACACTGATTTTTGATGTTAAATCAACCTTGTCATCTGAGATAAAGGCTTCCCAGGTGGTGCTAGTGGTAAAGAAGCTGCCCGCCAAAGGTAGACATAAGAGATGCGGGTTCAGTCCCTGGGTAAGGAAGCTCCCCTGGAGGAGGGCATGACAACCCACTCCAGTATTCTTGCCTGAAGAATCCCATGGACAGAGGGGCCTGGTGGGCTGCAGCCCATAAAGTTGCAAATAACTGAGCATGACTAAACACAGGTGCAGGCGTAATCTGAGAGAAATGCCACTTGGTCATGACACTCTATCTTTTTCATATGCTGTTGAATTCCATTTGCTGAAATTTTGTTAACAGTCTTTGTATCTTGTTGATGTGGGACATTGGTCTGTATTTTTCTCTTAGTGTCTGTCTGGCTTCAGTATAAGGATAATGCTGCCTCATACAACAAGTTGGGAAGTATTCCCTTCTCTTCAGTTTTCTGGCAGAGTTTGTGTAGAATTGATGTAATTTCTTCTTTAAATGCTGTGTAAAATTCACCAGTGAAGCCATCTGGGGCTAGAACTTTCTTTATGGAGAGGTTTTTAACTTTAAATTTAATTACCTTAATAGATTTGGGCTCCAAAATCACTGCAGATGGTGACTGCAGCCATGAAATTAAAAGACACTTACTCCTTGGGAGGAAAATTATGACCAACCCAGACAGCATATTAAAAAGCAGAGACATTACTTTGCCAACAAAGATCCATCTAGTCAAGGCTACAGTTTTCCAGTAGTCAGGTATGGATGTGAGAGTTGGACTATAAAGAAAGCTGAGCGCCAAAGAATTGATGCTTTTGAACTGTGGTGTTAGAGAAGACTTTTGAGAGTCCCTTGGACTGCAAGAAGATCCAACTAGTCCATCCTAAAGGAGATCAGTTCTGGGTGTTCATTGGAAAGACTGATGTTGAAGCTGAAACTCCAATACTTTGGCCACCTGATGCGGAGAGCTGACTTATTTGAAAAGACCCTGATGCTGGGAAAGATTGAAGGCAGGAAGAGAAGGGGATGACAGAGGATAAAATGCTTGGATGGCATCACCGACTCAATGGACATGAGTTTGGGTGAACTCCGGGAGTTGGTGATGGACAGGGGGGCCTGGCATGGTTGCGGTCCATGGGGTCGCAAAGAGTCGGACACGACTGAGCGACAGAACTGAATTGAATAGATATGTTGGCTATTAAGGATATCTCTTTCTTCTCTAGATTCTGCTTCATTTTCTTTTCTTTTTTTTACTTGAGGTATAGTTGATTTACAATGTTGTGTTAGTTTCAGGTGTAGAGCAGCTTCAAGTTTTTTGAGGCTCTATAATTATTATTTTTTCACTTATTACTATTGGTTTATTATAAAAGATACAACTCAGGACGAGTCAGATGGGAAGTGATGCTTAGGGAAGGAATGCGTAGAGAGGTGCAGAGCTTCTTTGCCCTCTTGACACTGACCGATGTCTCTTGGTGGGACACAATTACCCCTGGTTGAGAACCACTGTTGAGGCTCTGTTATTAAGTGTGCATCCATCCAGGATTGCTGTGTCTCCCGATAAACTGACTTTTTTATCATGATGAAATAACTTTGTTTAGTAATCAGTTCAGTTCAGTCGTTCTGTCGTGTCCGACTCTTGGTGACCCCATGAATCGCAGCATGCCAGGCCTCCCTGTCCATCACCAAGTCTCAGAGTTCACTCAAACTTATGTCCATCGAGTTGGTGATGCCATCCAGCCATCTCATCCTCTGTCGTCCCCTTCTCCTCCTGCCCCCAATCCCTCCCAGCATCAGAGTCTTTTCCAATGAGTCAACTCTTTGCATGAGGTGGCCAAAGTACTGGAGTTTCAGCTTCAGCATCATTCCTTCCAAAGAACACCCAGGCCAGGGATGATCTCCTTCAGAATGGACTGGTTAGATCTCCTTGCAGTCCAAGGGACTCTCAAGAGTCTTCTCCAACACCACAGTTCAAAAGCATCAATTCTTCACCACTCAGCTTTCTTCACTGTCCAACTCTTACATCCATACATGACCACTGGAAAAACCATAGCCTTGACTAGATGGACCTTTGTTGGCAAAGTAATGTCTTTGCTTTTGAATATGCTGTCTAGGTTGGTCATAACTTTTCTTCCAAGGAGTAAATGTCTTTTAATTTCATGGCTGCAATCACCATCTGCAGTGATTTTGGACTGTTTCCCCATCTGTTTCCCACAAAGTGATGGGGCCAGAGGCCATGATCTTCATTTTCTGAATGTTGAGCTTTAAGCCAACTTTTTCACTCTTCACTTTCACTTTCATCAAGAGGCTTTTTAGTTCCTCTTCACTTTCTGCCATAAGGGTGGTGTCATCTGCATATCTGAGGTTATTGATATTTCTCGCAGCAATCTTTATTCCAGCTTGTGCTTCTTCCAGCCCAGCATTTCTCATGATGTACTCTGCATATAAGTTAAATAAGCATGGTGACAATATACAGCCTTGATGTACTCCTTTTCCTATTTGGAACCTAATAGTTGGTTTTAAAATGTACTTTGTCTAATATTACTATAGCTACTCCAGCTTTCTTTTAATTAGTATTAGCATGGTATTTCTTCTTTCTTCTTTTTACTTTTGTTTATTGATTTTTAAAGTGGATTTGTTTAAGCAGCATATTGTTTAATCTTTTTTTTGGCCCCTTAAACAATCTCTGCACAGCAGCAGCAACATAGTGTTTTTTAGCCCCTCTATTAATCTCTGCCTATAGTGTTTAGACCAATTATGTTTAATGTGATTATTGACAATTAGGTTTAAATCCATCATTATATTTGTTTTCTACTCTTCCCAACCAGGAGAAGGGAAAGGCTACCCACTCCAGTATTCTTGCCTGGAGAATTCCATGGACTCTATAGTCCATGGGTCACAAAGAGTCGGACACAACTGAGCAACTTTGACTTTCACTCTTCCCATCTCTTCATTTCATTTTTCCTGCTTTTCTTTGGATTACTTTTTATGGTTCCTTTTTATCTCCGTTGTTAACTTCTTATCTTTAACTCTTTGCTTTGTTACTTTAATGGTTCCTCTCAAGTTTAAAAAATCTTTAACACCATACCCTACCTTCAAATATTATTAGACCACTTCATATATAGTATACAAACCTTACAACAGTACATTTCCACTTTTTCTGGCCTTTATGCTAATGTCATACATTTTATTTTTAAATACATTTTATGACATATTGTTGGGTTGGCCCAACAGTTCATTTGGGCCAACAGTTCATATAGTTTTCTGGAACATTGCTACTTTTTGTATAAATACTCAATTATTTTTTTAAATACAGTTATAAATTCAGTGACCTTTCTGAGTACTCTATCCAGTGCCCCATGAACCACGGTGTTGTTGCTGTTCAGTTGCTCAGTCGTGTCCCACTCTTTGCGACCCCATGGACTGCAGCACGCCAGGCTTCCCTGTCCTCACCATCTCCCAGAGTTTGCTCAAACTCAAGTTCGTTGAGTTTGTGATGCCATCCAATCTTCTCATCCTCTGTCGTCCCCTTCTCCTCCTGCCTTCAGTCTTGCCCAGCATCTTTTCCAGTGAGTCTGCTCTTTGCATCCAGGTGGCCAAAGTATTGGAGCTTCAGCTTCAGCATCAGTCCTTCCAATGAATATTCAGTGTTGGTATCCTTTAGGATTGACTGGTTTGATCTCTTTGCAGTCTAAGGGACTCTCAAGAGTCTTCTTCAACACCACAGTTCAAAAGCATCAATTCTTCGGTGCTCAGCCTTCTTTATTGTCCAGCTCTCACTTCCATATATGACTACTGGAAAAACCATAGCTTTGACTATATGGACCTTTGCTGGCAAAGTAATGTCTCTGCTTTTTAATACACTGTCCAGGCTTGTCATAGCTTTTCTTCCAAGGAGCAAGCTTCTTTTTATTTCATAGCTGCAGTCACCATCTGCAGTGATTTTGGAGCCCAGGAAAATAAAGTCTGTCAGTGTTTCCATTGTTTCCCCATCTATTTGCCATGAAGTGTTGGGATCAGGTGCCATGATTCCAATCTGGCCAATGGGAGTAACACTATTCTTGCTCCAGTGAGTGTCAGATACTATTACCTCTAATTCTTTTGGGTGGTTCTTCCCCTGGCTTTGATGTTTTCCTCACATACGTGTGCTGATCAGCACTCATGACTGCTTGATGGGAACTCTCTGCAGATCTCTGGGTTTTTTTTTCTCTCTGTGTGCAACTCTACTTTCGATACTCAGGCCTGTGAACTTTAACTGCCTTGGTCTCCTTAGATTCCAGCTCTGTCTCCTCAGCACAGAGAGAACACCAAGCTCTGCCTCAGTCCG
Organism: Aepyceros melampus; assembly: GCA_006408695.1. Lineage (NCBI taxonomy): Eukaryota > Metazoa > Chordata > Mammalia > Artiodactyla > Bovidae > Aepyceros > Aepyceros melampus. Next base: position 27,836 of record SJXQ01008015.1, on the reverse strand, counting down.
CCTTCTTGCTCTGTGGCCTGGATACTCTCTCAAGGTTGTAACTGGGGCAACTGGATGATTCATGTCACTTTTTCCTCATCTCTCAGGTGTCACTGCCCTTCATTGCTTGATGCCCAGTGTTTTAAAGCTATTGTTTTATGTGTTTGATTATTTCAGGAAGGCGGGCCAGTCTGGTCCCTCCTTCTCCATATTGGCTGAAAGTAGAAGTCTTCCCTGGGCTTTGATTACTTTTGAAAACATTTTTGCATTTTTCTTATTTTATCCTGGCTGTACCCTTGTCATGTGAGGTATTTTTTATTCTCCCTTTAGGGATAAGGGAACTGAGGACTGGAGAGAAAAAGTGGCTTTCTGAGCGTTATGTAGAGAGTCAGTGGCAAGAGAGGGAAGTCTGAATGTTTTTAGCATTTTATTATACTTTCTGTACAGATTGTTCCAATTCATGACTCCTCTGCGGTGCATTGTTAGCACATAGTCTGATGAAGGAATAGTAGCTCAGGAAAGTGAAGAAATTTTGCCCAAGTTCCACAGGTTAAAATAAGTTTTAGATCTACAGTTGAATCCAGAGTTGGTAGTGGTTTATAATATAGTGACCCATATTCTTCTGAATAATAATTGTTCTTTTCACTTATTTTTAAAGGTTTATTTGTTCTTGCATTAATTTATTATCTCAACAAACATTTATTGGCTATATTTTACATATCACTTACAATGTTAAGTTGTGGATAAAAATATAGGTAAATGCAAGCATGGTTGTCCCTGCCTCCCAGCTTCTTAACTATAGTTGGGAAATTAGAAAAGAATACAAATAAATGGTATAAACTATTTTATTTAATAGGTTTGTTACTTTTTTCCCAGATATTTTAGTTTTGAACATGTATCACAGTTTTAGTTCAAGCAGGTCACAAGGAAAGAGGCTTAAGCAGGCCAATTCTAGATTGTCCCACAGAAAAATTTTATAGGAAAATGAAATGATTAGGTTATCACCCTTAGACTGGATACAAGAAAAAAGGATTGTTTCCAGATCATTAAGTTCTGACTGACAGTCAGCTGAGTGGGTGGGTAACTGGCTTCCCAGAAGAGGTCTTAATCTCATTAAAGTTTATCAGAAAATTGCTTAAGCATTTTATCAAAGCTAATTTCTTCCCAGAAGGAGGCTGGGAATTACATATGCAAAAAGGTTCTGTCCCATAGCAGGTTTGAGACTGTTTCTTTATCAGGAATGTGTACAGAGTAGAGTGAAGGAGATGAGGGTTGGGTGAATTCCAACACCACAATGATCACTAACCTTGTGTGAGTGGTTATTATATGCCAGGCACTATTCCCTTTGCTTGGCAGATATTAACTCATTTAATTCTTGTTATTCCCAAATTACAGAGAAGGAAAGTGAGGCACCGAGTCTAAGTAGCTTGCTCAAGTTCTCACAATTAGGATGTGATTTTTTTTAAAAAGTCAAGAAGGTGTCATAGAGAAGTTTGGGGAATCTGTTCTCCAGGTGGGTTGATGAGGAGAAAAGCATTCCAAGCAGTCCTGACCTCCACCCTATTCTATGCCATCAAGCGGTGCTTGTCGTCAGAGGTGCAGAGGGTCTGAGCTCACGGGTCTGCTTGCCCCCCATGCCTGATAGCCAGGATATCCACTTGGATTTGTGCCTTGTGGTTAGAAGGTGGCTGACTCGAGTCCCAGCTGTGTTTTCAGACCATATGTTGTGGTTTGGGCAGAGTGGAGACCTCCCTCCACCTAGAAGCTCTTATAAGTGAAACTGCTGCCCAAGGCAAAAACGCTTTAATTTAGCTCATCTGGTCACCGTAGGTGACATGAGTGGAGATGAGGGTCATTTTCGCTCTAGCCTGAGTGTTCTTTTTTGTTTGACATATTTCTGCATCTTTGCCATTAAATGCCACTTCAGAAAGGTAAAAGTGCAAGCTCCGTCGTGTGCGATGACCCCATGGACAGTAACCCGCCAGGCTGCTCTGTCCATGGAATTTTCTAGGCAAGAGTACTAGAGTGGGTTGTCATTTCCTACTCCAGGGGATCTTCCTGACCGAGGGATGGAACTCATATCTCTTGTGTTGCCTGCAATGGCAAGCAGATTCTTTACCGCTGAGCCACCGTGCAGAGAGGGAGTGTTGAAAGTTGTAATGATAGGGATCCTACTATTGAAGTGTAAACACAAGTAAAAATAATAAAGTTTCAGTTCAGTTCAGTCGCTCAATTGTGTCCGACTCATTACGACCCCATGCATCGCAGCATGCCAGGCCTCCCTGTCCATCACCAACTCCCGGAGTCCACCCAAACCCATGTCCATCAAGTCAGTGATGTCATCCAGCCATCTCATCCTCTGTCGTCCCCTTCTCCTCCTGCCCCTAACCCCTCCCACAAATATAAATCGCTAGTTCCTGCAGGTTTGTCCCAGGCACAGGAAGAGACTTTCAGAATCTAACTTGTTAGAAATTACAGAAGCTTCTGAGTGGAAATTTAAAGAGATCATTAAAAAAATAGTATTACTTATAACGCACTATAAAATTCCACTAACTTCAATCCAACTACTGTATTATTTTTGCATATTATCTTCTAAATGTACATACACGCTGGGCATTTTGTCCATGGCATATACCTACTATTTTGTATTCTGCTTGTTTTCAGTGACCAGTGGATCATAAACATTTTTCATGTTTCTGCATAATTATCATTTTAATGGTCACATAATATTCCATTGTGCTGAGGTACTGTAATTTATTAAACCATTCCCCTTAATGTTGGCCATTTATATTTTCAGTTTGGGGCTTTTATAGATAGCACTACAGTGAGCATCTTCTTGCAAATAGCTTTTTGCAGCTGTTGAATTTCCATAGGAATAATTCCTAATAGAGGAATTACTGGTAGAGGACACAAACATCTATATGGCTCTTTCTGTTGCCGAATTGCTTTCCAAAAATACTATTTAAAACAGTGTCATCACTCTGGAATGAACCTACTAGTTTCATCTCAGCTACAATAGTGTTAGCAAAAGCATTTTTTGGCTGATTTGACTGATAAAATGTTATTCCAATTTGCTTTAATTTACATTCTTTGTGTACTAATGAAGATTAATATTTCTCCATGCATTTATTAATGTTGTATTGAATATCTGTGGATTATGTGTTCATTTATCTGTTACGGTTTTGGTGTTTCCTTATAAATTTAAATTGGCTTTTTGTAGACTATCAGTATTATTATTTTTGCCTTGTCAATTCAAAATTTACCACCAGTTCGTTGTCTTATTTTTAACTTCAGTTTTCGTTATAGAGAAGCTTTAATGTGTGGGAATTGTCAATCTCTTCATCTGTGAGTACTTTTTATTTTTCCAAAGAAGGGAAAATAATTCCTCTTTGGATCTTTTGAGTATTTTATATGTATTTCATTTAATCATTTATTCAGCACAGAATTATCTAGTGCCTTTCATGGGCCAGATTTTTTTAGGCTCCCAGGATATGAAATTCCCATCTTATTGGCCATTATATTCTGATGAGGAGAGAGACAGTAAGCAAATACATAACTGGTATGTCAGGTAGCAATAAATCTTAAAAAATAAGTGAAGAATGATAAGGGAAAGATTTAGTGCTCAGGAAAGGCCACTCACAGTGACATTTGACCACTATAAATAGGTGTCATTTGAGCAGAGACCTGAATAAGTGACAGGGGGATCAGCTAGTGCAAAGGCCCTGAGATGGGGGACATACATAGCTTATTGAGGAAACAGGGAAGCCCTGTGATTGGAGTGGAGAAATATGGGAGAGAATGGGGGAAAATGAGGTTATCACCAGATGATATGGGGCTCTTATTAGGACACTAGATTAAATCTGAATGAGATGGGAAACCACTCAAGTTGAGAGAGCATGGTAGAGATATAACCTGACTTACAACTTAACAGGATCACTAGGGATTTTTGTATTTGAGTCATTTTGGCTGATTTAATTTTCTAGGTATGTAGTCACGTCATATACAAGCAATATTGCTGTCTCTTTCATTTCAGTAGTTATTTCCCTTATGCTGTCTTTATCTCTTTTTTTTGACAAGAACTTTCAAGACAATGTTAAATAATTATATTTTTATTAATGATTTTGATAACATGATATAGTAGACATCTTTATATGTTTGAAATTTGGAGAAGTTAATTGTAATTTAGTTTAAATATAGATGCTGTCTGTTATTCTCATTCTGAAAGTTTTATTAGAAATGATGATTGAATTCTATAATTACAGGATGTGTTTCCTATTTAACATTTTAATGTGATGTAACATATCGACAGAGCCCCACGAGTGAAGCAATTTGCCTGCAGCCTTAGGATAACCCTACTCCTCACGGTATAATTTTGGTATATTGAGTATATTGCTGTTCTTTTTGGAGAAGGCAATAGCACCCCACTCCAGTACTCTTGCCTGGAAAATCCCATGGACGGAGGAGCCTGGTAGACTGCAGTCCATGGGGTCACTAAGAGTCAGACACCACTGAGCAACTTCACTTTCCCTTTTCACTTTCATGCATTGGAGAAGGAAATGGCAACCCACTCCAGTGTTCTTGCCTGGAGAATCCCAGAGACAGGGAAGCCTGGTGGGCTGCCGTCTATGGGGTCACACAGAGTCAGTCACGACTGAAGCGACTTAGCAGCAGCAGCAGCTGTTCTTTTAAGACTGTCCTCTCTGTGCTCAGAATCAGCTTAGCCTGGCACCCTGCATCTCTGACTGAGTCCTGCCCCTGACCATGGTTGAGGGGAGTCCTGAGGCAGATATGGACAGACAGAGTCTAGGGGAGTGGAGGTACCTGATAATGATGCTTTTAATGCACATCCTCAAGTGAGACATGGTGTTCCATCCTTCATTTTAATTTTATCAAACTGTGTATATTCAGAATTTAAAAGAATCAACTAGTTCGATGACTTCTTACAAAAAGTAACAGTCCTCTCCCTATGCTACCTCATTTCCCAGAGACAGCCCCTTCTTTCCTTTTTCTGCTGTATTTCTTTTTAAATTTTAATTTACCTGTCTCTAAGTAATATGCTTAAAAATTTTTTTTTCTTTTGGTGTTAGTTCTAGAAGGTCTTGTAGGTCTTCATAGAACTGTTCAACTTCAGCTTCTTAGGTATCAGTGGTTGAGGCATAGACTTAGGTTACTGTGATGCTGAATGGTCTGCCCTGGAAATGAGCCGAGATCAGTCTGTCATTTTTGAGACTGAACCCAAGTACTGCATTTTGGACTCTTTTGTTGACTATGATGGCACTCCATTTCTCCTAAGGGATTCTTGCCCACAATAGTGAAATAATAGTCATCTGAATTAAATTCTCCCATTCCTGTCCATTTTAGTTCACTGATTCCTAAGATGTCTTGCCATCAGTCTTGACATTTCCTATTTGACCATCTCCAATTTACCTTGATTCATGGACCTAACATTGCAAGTTCCTATGCAATATTGTTCTTTACAATATTGGACTTTACTTTCACCACCAGACACATCCACACCTGAGTGTCAAGAAAGAAGTTCCTGCTTTGGCCCAGGCGCTTCATTCTTACTGGAGCTATTAGTAACCGCCCTCTGCTCTTCCCCAGTAGCATATTGGATGCCTTCTGACCTGGAGCTCATCTTCTGGCATCATGTCTTTCTGCCTTTTCATACTGTCCATGGGGCTTGCCATTTCCATCTCCAGTGGACCACATTTTTTCAGAACTCTTCACTATGACCCCTAGGTCTTGAGTGGCCCTGCACAGAATGGCTCCTAGCTTCACTGAGTTATGCCAGCCCCTTCCCCATGACAAGGTTGTGATCCATGAAAAGGTTAGGACAGAGGAGCCTGGTGTGCTACAGTTTATGGGGTTGCAAAGAGCTGGGCATGACTTAGCAACTAAAAAACAATAATAAGTAATATGTTTATATTGCTACTTTTTCATTTTTTTATTTTAAACATTATTATTTATTGACTTTCATTATAGAAGAGGATGATGTAGCTCTTTCTACGCTAGATCAACAGTGGAACACATATTTCCCCTTCCCTCATCCTTAGTTCATAACTGTGGTCAGATCAATATACAGTGCTTATATTATTGTGGTGATGTATGCTGGTTGCACCTGAGCTATGTAATATATTATAGGATTCCCTTTTGGCACAACTTTTTAGTTTTCTCTGGAGTTAATAATTGTCTTTGGTTTTGTTTATGTGTTTGATTGCTTAGTTTTCTGTGTATTTATCATTAAATCACCCCAGAATGTTCCCTTAGTTGAATACCTTTCCAGTCCTTCAAAATAACAAATAAAATAGCAATCTATCAATTTCCCTTGTGGCTCAGTTGCTAAAGAATCCACCTGCAACCGGGATACCTGGGTTCAATCCCTGGGTTGGGAAGATCCCCTGGAGAAGGGAAAGGCTACCTACTCCAGTATTCTGGCCTGGAGAATTCCATGGCCTGTATAGTCCATGGGGTTGCAAAGAGTCAGACACGACTGAGTGACTTTCACTGTCAATTTCATCTCCTTATAGAAATTTCTTGGCAAACATTGGACCTGTTCCATTCTTGTCTGGTTGCTCTCTGATACACAGCTATAATTCTGGGATCCTCATGCTCCATCTTTTTAAGGAGTCCCTTATCCCCTCCTATTTGAACTCCTATTTCCTGAATCTAATATCTTCTTCCTTCTTGGTATGCTCCCTTGTTTTGATGGAATGCATCCTTTAGCAGCTTCATGAGAAAAGGTGCTTGAGGTACTTCCTTCCTCTTTTCTTCCATTCTTTTTTATTTAAAATTTTTATTCTTAAGCATAATTAGTCACATAAAAAATTCTTAAAATTTGTACATGCAGTTTAAGACATAATTACAATGCAAACACCCAAGAAACCACCATCCATGTCAAGAAACCCTAGGAACTCCTGAGCGGTAACTACTAGCCTTATTTTGTGGTAATAATTTCCTTGGTTTTCTTTTGCCAACAATGTTTTCATCCTAGTCATTTAAATTTGCCTGATTTTGAACCAAATAAAAATGGAATCATTATATGAATATAGATGCAAAATTTCTCAACAAAATATTAGCAAACCAAATCCAAAAACTTGTGAAAAAGATCATATGCTGCAATCAAGTTGGATTCATCCCAGGGTCACAGGGATGGTTCAACATACGCCAATCAATCAATGTGATACACCATATCAACAAAAGAAAGAACAAAAACCGTATGATCACCTCAATAGATGCAGAAAAAGCATTTGATAAAATTCAGTATCCATTCATTATAAAAGCTCTTATCAAAATGGGTACAGAGGGAACTTATCTCAGATAATAAAAGCTATTTATGACAAAACCACAGCCAACATAATACGCAATGATAAAAAGCTGAAAGCTTCCCCACTGAAATCTGGAACAAGAACAAGGATCCCACTCTCACCACATCTATTCAACATAGTATTGGAGGGCCTAGTCAGAGCAATCAGATAAGAAAAAGAAAGAAAAGGCATCCAAATTTTAAGAGAAGAGGTAAAATTGTCATTATATGCAGATAACATGATACTATATAGAGAAAACCCTAAATAGTCCACACAGAATCTACTAGAACTGATGGATGAATTCAGCAAGGTGGCAGGATCCAAGGTTAACATACCGAAATCTGTAGCATTTCTCTCTACTAACAATCAAATATCAGAAAGGGAAAGTAAAAAAAAAAACTCTTTTAAAATTGCATTAAAAAAGACAGAAGTATAAGGAAAAATGAATAAGTTCACCCTTATAAGTGGAAGATTTAAGCGCACTTCTCTCAATAGTTGATAAAATGGACCACAAAGTTAATAACCTAATGGAAGACTTGAAAAAGTTAATCAACATGCTTAAAAGTTAATCAACATGCTTGATGTAGTGGCCATATACAGAACCCTGTGCTCAGCACTTGAGAATGCATATGTTTCTCAAGCACACATGAATAGTTCACCAAGCCAAACTTGTATGAGGTCACAAAACAAGGCTCAGTCCATCATGAAAAAGCAAGATGTGGAAAAAGTGTCTGATGTACTCTTCACTATTATTTTAGCAGGTAAATCAGTAACCTCAGATATGCAGATGACACCACCCTTATGGCAGAAAGTGAAGAGGAACTAAAAAGCCTCTTGATGAAAGTGAAAGAGGAGAGTGAAAAAGTTGGCTTAAAGCTCAACATTCAGAAAACAAAGATCATGGCATCTAGTCCCATCACTTCATGGGAAACAGATGGGGAAACAGTGGAAACAATGTCAGGCTTTTTTTGGGAGGAGCTCCAGAATCATTGCAGATGGTGATGCAGCCATGAAATTAAAAGACGCTTACTCCTTGAAGAAAAGTCATGACCAACCTAGATAGCATATTTAAAAGCAAAAACATTACTTTGCCAACAAAGATCCATCTAGTCAAGGCTATGGTTTTTCTAGTGGTCATGTATGGATGTGAAAGTTGGACTGTGAAGAAGGCTGAGTGCCGAAGAATTGATGCTTTTGAACTGTGGTGTGGGACAAGACTCTTTAGAGTCCCTTGGACTGTAAGGAGATCCAAGCAGTCCATTCTAAAGGAGATCAGCCCTGGGATTTCTTTGGAGGGAATGATGCTGAAGCTGAAACTCCAGTACTTTGGCCACCTCATGTGAAGAGTTGACTCATTGGAGAGGACTTTGATGGTGGGAGGGATTGGGGGCAGGAGGAGAAGGGGACGACAGAGGATGAGATGGCTGGATGGCATCACGGACTCGATGGATGTGAGTCTGAGTGAACTCTGGGAGTTGGTGATGGACAGGGAAGCCTGGTGTGCTGCGATTCATGGGGTCGCAAAGAGTCGGACACGACTGAGCGACTGAACTGAACTGAAACACATGTATACGTCTATATTCACGTGATGTGAAGAGCTAACTCGTTTGAAAAGACCCTGATGCTGGGAAAGATTGAAGGCAGGAGGAGAAGAGGATGACAGAGGATGAGATGGTTGGATGACATCATTGACTTGATGGACATAAGTTTGAGCAAGCTCCGGGAGTTGGTGATGGAAAGGGAAGCCTGGTGTGCTGCAATCCATGGGGTTGTAAAGAGTTGGACATGACTGAGTGACTGAACTAAACTGATATGTATTAGCAGGCATAAAATATTTCTGGAAGACTTAACAAAAAAACTTCACAAACTCTTTTTTTTTCCTGAGGAAGAAGATGGGTTAGGATTGGACAGAGACCTAATTTTCATCATGTATATGTTTATTTTTAAATTTTTTCTAACTTTAGTGTGTGTCTTCCTTTTTATTAGAATCATAAATTAAAATATATATTTAGGTAGTTGTAAGGGAAAGTTTTGGAGAAGGCAGTGGCACCCCACTCAGTACTCTTGCCTGGCAAATCCCATGGACGGAGGTGCCTGGTGGGCTGCCATCCATGGGGTCGCAAAGAGTCGGACACGACTGAGCGACTTCACTTTCACACATTGGAGAAGGAAATGGCAACCCACTCCAGTGTTCTTGCCTGGAGAATCCCAGGGGCGGCGGAGCCTGGTGGGCTGCCGGCTCTGGGGTTGCACAGAGTCGGACACGACTGAAGCAACTTAGCAGCACCAGCAGCAGCAGCAAGAGAAAGTTTTAAGAAAATGCAGTTTTTACAAAACAATTTGCTGCCATATATAGTAAACTTCTATAAGCGTGAGGAAAGACCAGTTTGTGGTGGCTTAGTGGAGTTGCAGGAAACTCCAGGAAGAAGAGATTTTTACTGGATCTTGAGATCTGGGTAACATTCGAATTGGGAGACAGAGGTAGGACACTCCAAATCTCTGGAAGCAATTCCACTGAGACTCATGTATTGTGATCAGTGACCCTGGAAACTGACACATGGAAGGGACCCTCACTGGCACAGATTGCTCTTAGAAGCAGTAGCATGGAGACAATGACCAAGGTGGATGACGCTGATGCAATGATCCTCAAAGGAAAAGCTAACCCCACATGGGAGCTCCAAGGTGGCAAGTCCAATAAATGAACCTCTGTTTCTTCTGAGCCCACAGCATCCTTCCTTCTCTCTGCAGTTGTTGAGATAATTAACATTTCCCTTAATGGAAGAAGCACAGGTGAACATCAGCCTCTCCCAGAAACCATGAAGACTCTTTCGAAGACGACACCTAGACCTTGATTTTCAAAGCTATCCATTTGGTTGTGCCTGGGCTTCTGAGTACAGATAAGTGTTTCACAGGTATCCTTAACTACTAGAAAGTACTGGGGAAAGCAGGTGGCATCCAGCCAGCTAGGACGAGACTGCTAATATAGGTGGTGAAATAGCACTGGCTGTTTCCGTGCAGTTATCTTCCCATTAGAATATCCATGGGGATCGAGGAAGGGAAGGAAGGGGGTCTTGTCTTTTTAGAGCTTCTCTGTATTAGAGCTGCCATCCTGGCATTCAAAGTCCTTCACAATTTGTTTTTCTTTCCCATTTAGCATTCCCCACTGACCCTACCTCCTGTCTCACCTCTTTGCCCACATGCCTTGGTTGTGTTTATTATTGTGCCATTGTTTATACCCCCTACACCCAACCAGTCAGCTAGGGTGGGGAGTGGTGGAGGTGTACAAATGATAACAGCATTTACCTGTTCTCGATTTATTTTACATCTTTACTGGGGTACTGGGATAAGACTTGAGAGATACATGCATGTGAAACTGATAAAAATTGTAATTGGCTCATGATTGGGAGAAAGCATGGACTTCCTTGATAGCTCAGTTGGTAAAGTATCCGCCTGCAATGCAGGAGACCCCAGTTCAGTTTCTGGGTCGGGAAGATCCTCTGAAGAAGCCTAGGCTACCCACTCCAGTATTCTTGGACTTCCCTTGTGGCTCAGCTGGTAAAGAATCCACCTGAAATGTGGGAGACCTGTGTTCAATCCTTGGGTTGGGAAGATCCCTGGAGAAGGGAAAGGCTACCCACTCCAGTCTTCTGGCCTGGAGAATTCCATGGACTATATAGTCCATGGAGTCGCAAAGAGTTGGACACAGCTGAGCAACTTTTACTCTCACTCTCCCTGGTAGAATGGAAAGTCCCCCTGAATTAAGTAGGAGACAGGAGACCTGAATTTTAGTTTCAGTTCAGCCACTGACTTAGTGTGTTTCTAATCATGGCTGCAAAATTAATTTCCAACCTCCCACCAAATTAATTACCCCCAAAACTTAACTTAAAACAACCGTCCATTTTATTTTATCTCATGATTTTGTGGGTCAGGAATTTGGATGGAACTCAGCTGATTGATTTCTCTGCTCAATGTGACATTGATTGAGGTCATACTGTGGTTCTTGGCTGCAAGATGGGCTGGTCTATATGGTGTCCAAGATGGTTTCACTTATACGTATGGCATCTAGAAGTTTGAAATCAAAGTATCAGTATGTATATGCTCCTCTGAAAGCCCTAAGGAAGGACCCTTCGTTTTTAATTTTTAAAATTATTTACTCTTTGAGGCTGCACCGTGTGGTATGTGGGATCTTAGTTCTCCAGCCAGGGACTGAAGCTCTGCCTCCTGCATTGGGAACACGGAGTCTTAACCACTAGACCACCAGGGAAGTCCTGGGAGGCATCCTTGTTTGCTTCTGGCTTCCGGTGGTTGCCAGCAGTCCTTGGCATTTCTTGGCTATAGATGCATCACTTGAGTCTCTGCCTCCATGTTCACATGGGCCTCTCCCCTGGGTACCCTCTTCTTATAAGGATGCCAGTCATACTGGGTTTAGGGCCCACCCTGATCCAGTATGACCTCAGCTTAACTTGATTAAATCTGTAATGGCTCAATTTCCAAATAAAGTCACATTCACATGTTTCAGCTAAACATGACTCAGAGGCACACTATTCGATATCAGGGTGGGCTGGAAGGTTGGGCCGCATGCCTACGTGTGACCACCCTGGTGGGGCATCTCGGGGTGGCTGTGCTTCCTAGGTACTGGCTCTGGGCTCAGGAGACTGCCCCAAGAGACCCACATGGGAGCCTCAAGGCTTCTTATGATCCATCCTTGGTGGCCACAGAATGTCATTGGACCACATTGCATTGGCAGAGTGAGTCATAAGGCCAGTTCATATTCAAGGGGATTAGACTCCCTCTTGACAAAAGAAATGTCAAAGAATTTGTATCCATTTTAACCTGCCACACTGTGTGATCTTTATGGAGGCTACTCTCCCATGTACCATGGTAGATATTTTCACACTTTTTACCTCACTTAAACCATTCTGAGTTAGGTTTTGCTCACTCTTCATGTAGGAAGACCAGTTGAGAGATTCTCTGTAACTTGTTCAGAGTCACACAGCTAGTGAACTATGGAGCTGAGATTTGAACTCATGGCTATCTCATTCTAAAGCATTCTCCATCCAGAACATCAACCTGGAAAGAGAAGAGAGCTAGCTCCTGTTGGCACCAGAAGCGTTGGGTTGGCAGCTCATGCCATCGTGGGCATTGCATCAGGGACTGTAACCACTGCTGCTGCAATTTAGTCACTTCAGTCGTGTCCAACTCTGTGCAACTCTATGGACTATAGCCCACCAGGCTCCTCTGGCCATGGGATTCTCTAGGCAAGAATACTGGAGTGGGTTGCTATACCCTCCTCCAGGGGATCTTCCTGACCCAGAGATAGAACCCAGATTGCCTGCACTGCAGGCATTGTAACCACAGCAGCAGTATATTTCCCCTGGGTCCAATTCCCCCACCTGTAGGGGCCTGGCTTGACTGCTACTGAGAAAGGAAGAGGAAGAACCTTAAAAAGAAATGGCATAGCTGTTGAGGACACACCATAAACTGTTTAGAACCAGCCAGGTCTTAGATGGCAGATGAGTCAACTTCAACTAGACTTTAAACCACCTTATTACAGATCAGCAGGCTAAATGGCGCGCTTGGCAGTGCCATGACAGTTCTAAGGCTAACCACAGAAGGCCAGAAAGCGGGTGGTGGCGCAGTTCCTGGAAGTCCCCACCCCTTCTTCAAGATACTTGGAATAAGTTTCTGAGACTGATCACCTTCCATCTATGGAATGTTGTTGTTGTTCAGTCACTCAGTCACATCTGACTCTTTGCAACCCCGTGGACTGCAGCACGCCAGGCTTCCCTGTCCTCCACCATCTCCCAGAGTTTGCTCAAACTCATGTCCAGTGAGTCAGTGATGCCATCCAACCATCTCATCCTCTGTCTCTCCTTTCTCTTCCTGCCCTCAACCTTTCCCAGTGTTAGGGTCTTTTCCAATGAGTCAGTTCTTCGCATCAGGTGGCTTCAGCATCAGTCCTTCCAATGAATATTCAGGATTGATTTCCTTTAGGATTGACTGGTTGGATCTCCTTGCAGTCCAAGGGACTCTCAAGAGTCTTTTCCAATGCCACAGTTTAAAAGCATCAATTCTTCTGTGCACAGCCTTCTTTATGGTCCAACTCTCATATCCATACACGACTACTGGGAAAACCATAGCTTTGCTACACAGACCTTTGGAATGTCCTTATGGAATGTATGTCTATGGAATGTATATCTCTATCTCTAAATAAATCTTCATCGTCTTTACTGTGACTCACTCTTGAATTCTTTTCCTGTGTGAAACCAAGAACCCACGCTTGGTGGCCTGTCCCAGGGACTCACCTGACCTGGGATGTAACCACCATCTCGTGCCCCACTTTTTCCTGCCACACTATGACATTCGCCCCTTCCCCTCATCCGGCAGCTCTTAGGATTCTTTGATATGACTGTTGGCATCCCTCGCTGTGTGTAATGAGTCTCCTCCAGGTGGGGCTCCTGCATGTCAGGTCCCCCGGCCCTGTGACCCCTGGCAGCATTCCTTAACTCTCCCTCTTTGCCCTGAGTCCAGATGAGGTCACTCTATGGGTGGGGCCTGTGGAGGTGGCACACCCTAGTGTGGCCGGGGGTGATGGCTCCATGGTGCTGGTCTCGGGCTGGCCTCTGGCAGGGACCCACTGGCAGCTCACGTCCCTGCACTGGACGTGGTGATGTCCCCATCTCCCCCCATGCCCATCCCCTCACTGGTCTGGCGGGTTCACTTCAATTCCCTTCAGCAAACGTTATGAATACCAGCCATGGCCAGACTCTGTCCCCCCTGCAGAGGCAGCACACCTGCCACGGTGCTGGGAAACTAGGAAGAGTCTGAAGCATCACTTTAGTCAACTTGGTTTAATTTTAAGGGGGAAACTGAGGACCAGAGGGGAGACGGAATACACAGAGATTTAACCAGGGAGTCAGAGAGCCACGGTTTAAGCTCAGCTAACTTCCTATCCAGTCCACGGTTGCTTTCCCAATGTTTTGGTTCCCGGTCCCTGCGGCTTCTGGCGGGGTCGGGGCAGACATTCCCGGAGCACTTGTACCATGAGTCAGCTGAGGGTCCTTGACTAGGGGACCGGCAGGGCTCCGTGGTGAGGAGGCGGAGGAGGAGGCTTCCAAGCCTTCTTCAGGGGGGAGTTGTTTGATGAGCCTGCGAGAAGGAATGTTGTTCCTGCCCTGAGTTTCTCTTTATTGCTAATCTGCACAAAGAAACCTTAATGATTTTAATTACGGGGTTGGGTTAATACATCATGTAAATGATTTTATTTAGAAAATGCAAACTAATCCCCTTTGCAGGAAGACTGTCTGTGGTCCCTCCCATCTGCTTGCCTGGCTGGGTGGAGGGAGGCTGTGGGGGTGAGAGCCTCCCAGGCTGCTCCCCGCTTCCGGGAGGCAGAGCTGGGCAGGCTACGTGCAGGACACATGCCCCACCACGTGGAGGCCCGAAGGGAAGGCTGGCGCAGCGGGGCTGGTCCTCCGGCAGCAGC
>SJXQ01008014.1:341934-419151 GCA_006408695.1 Aepyceros melampus | reverse complement strand
GTATCACTGATGGAGTGGACATGAGTTAGAGTAGGCTCCGTGAGTTGGTAATGGACAGGGAAGCCTGGCATGCTGCAGTTCATATGATCACAGAGTCGGACACGACTAAGCAACTGAACTTAACTGAACTGAAGTCTGCTCCGAATTTTTAACAAGAATTAATCACTCAGCAAATATTTATGGAATATCCAGGTCCTCTATGATGAGTACCTAGTGCTGACCTAAACAGATTCAGCCCTTCCTTTGTGGAGCTAAGAGAGTTAGCGGGCAGGAAAGAAACTGAACAGTCACAAGAATCAACATAAATTGTAACCACAGTTTGCAGTAAGTGCTGTAAAGGAAAAGTACATGAGATGAGAAAGGTACAAAGCTGCAAAGGCCCCCCTGAGGCAGTAGCACTTATTTCAAGACCTGAATGATGATGATGAGCCAGCCAGGTAACCGCACTAGGAGGAGGGACGTGCTTGTACATCAGCCTGGAGGAAGAAAGGACCTGGAGAACGTGCCAGTATGACCAAAGCATCAAGAATACATGGAAGAGAGGTGCCATCAGAAGAACCAAACCACTTAAGGACCCTGCAGGCCCGGCTCAGGCTTTTATAGTTTTCCAAAGAAATCTGAGAAGCCACTGAAGACTTTAACCAGAGGAATGGCATGATCCAATTAAATCTTCTAAAAAATCACAATGACTGGTCTGTGGATGTGGACAAGAAAGGAGAAAGCAAGAGGCTGCATTTGAGGCCCTCCCTATTTTTTTTTAATTACAGAGAAATGAAAATTTCATAGCTTCTAAATATTAAATGTATTTGTTCTAGACTGTCCTTGGGAAATAATAATTCATTTCTTCATCTGCCACCATAACTCCAGGGAAGATGGTGCTCCAAATGGTTCCCAGGTCACTTGACCTGGATCTTTCCTCTAGAATGCTTATATTAAATGTGTGTGTGAATCAAAAATGCAAGATACATACGCATGACTTGGAGTAAGACATCAGTAGAAAAAAAAGAATCTAAGCTTCGCAAAGATAAAAAATTCTTGTATGTCAAGTTTTCAGGACCATAAAACCATTATTGACCTCCACTAGTGCCATTTTGGCATTAACACAGAACTAAATATAGAAACTCCCAGACTGCAGAATAGTGTAACTTTCATTCCCTGTTTAAAATATACAATGTTAAATGTCACTTTCTGTTACTATACCTTGAGTCTGAAGGAACTGGTGTTTTGCGCTATCTGACTGAGAAAAAGAAAAACATCTTCTGAATTTGATATAACCAGCAGCACTTCAATAAAACCTAATAAGCAGTCAGTAGTGCTGGTTGAGTACTTTTAAACGGAACTCCCTAGGGACTTACATTCTAAACAAACACTTGGATTTTCTCAGTTTGTAGGAATACACTATCTATAACCTCTCTATGTATTATGGAGGCACATTCTAAGGACTATCAAAACTAGAAAATAGAAAAGATTGGATCTTGATTGAAGCCTATGATTTAACATGAAAAAATTCTTTATGCAATGCTCTGTGAACCAAAACGCTATTAAGCTGACTGTCCAGACAAACCCTTCTTTTCTCTGGAAACTACCTCTTGCCCTACAGTCAGTGGGATTACAGGAGAAAGCCTCTGGCAGCTGGGACGGCAGAGATTGACCCCATCCCGGATGACCACAGTCAAGACAATCAAGAGTGTACACCTGCCACAAATTTGGCCAAAGAGTCCCTGTCGCTGGGAATCTGGTTTTAGAAGTTAGAGATTCTTGCTCAGTCTGTCTTCTCTCTTGACTAGAGGACATATAAACACTGGAACTGCTTACAGAGGCTATTTTCAACCATTTGTACAAGGAATAGAGAAAGCCCGTCTGTAGCAAGAGACAAGAATGGAGAACACGTGCCAGGAAAAGAAAAAAAAAAAGAAAGAAATGAAAGGCAGAGAGAGAGGGCTTCCTACTTTCCCTACAGCACCACTTGGGGACCTGACGTTTATCCCACCTTGCTGCTGCTGCTGCTTAGTTGCTCAGTCGTGTCTGACTCTGTGCAACCCCGGGACTGCTGCCAGGCTCCTCCGTCCATGGAATTCTCCAAACAAGAGTACTGGAGTGGGTTGCCATGCCCTCCTCCAGGAGATCTTCCCAATCCAGGGATCAAATCTGGGTCTCCTGCACTGCAGGCAGATTCTGTACCACTGAGTCACAAGGGAAGCCCTTAACTCACCTTACCCCAGCCCTTAAAATTCCTGGAAGACTCCCAGTATCATTTCAATCACTTCCATTTTTGCCTAAGCCAGTTCAAGTGGAATCCTGTGATGAGAAACCACACAAGCCCTCTCTAACACTCCAAGTTTCTCCATTTCATCTAGTCTCAAAGAAGAGAATCAGCTTGCTCAAATTTTTTAAGCCAAGATCTCTGAAAGGGAATCTAATTCCAGGCTCTCCAAGCAGGCACATGCAATGAAATGAAAAACACTTATATTAAAATGTCAAGTAGGAAAGAAGCAGGGCCCAAACTGTATATATCAGAATTATGACTATACTATAGTTTATATTTGTCAATAAATCAAGAAGTGAAGCTCTATATGCATTTTGAAGATTGGAAGAAATTAACCAAAGTAACAGTAGTCATGTTAGGGTGACAGGATTATTTTCCTTTTTCTCTATATTCTTCTGTGTCTTTAAGTAGTAACTTTAAGAATTGTAACTTCAAAGACTATGTAACTGTGTTTATAACATAATGATGTCAAGACTCTATCTGTAATGTTCACCACTATATAAATAGACCAGAAAGCAACTGTCCCTTTAAGACTCCACATGTAAAAGCAACAATGAAATTTCCAACAGATTCAGTTCAATTCAGTTGCTCAGTCGTGTCCGACTCTTTGCGACCCCATGAATCACAGCACGCCAGGCCTCCCTGTCCATCACCAACTCCCGGAGTTCACTCAGACTCACGTCCATTGAGTCTGTGATGCCATCCAGCCATCTCATCCTCAGTCGTCCCCTTCTCTTCCTGCCCACAATCCCTCCCAGCATCAGGGTCTTTTCCAATGAGTCAATTCTTTGCATGAGGTGCCAAAGTACTGGAGCTTCAGTTTTAGCATCATTCCTTCCAAAGAAATCCCAGGGTTGATCTCCTTCAGAATGGACTGGTTGGATCTCCTTGCAGTCCAAGGGACTCTCAAGAGTCTCCTCCAACACCACAGTTCCAAAGCATCAATTCTTCAGTGCTCAGCTTTCTTCACAGTCCAACTCTCACATCCATACATGACCACAGAAAACCATAGCCTTAACTAGATGGACCTTTGTTGGCAAAGTAACATCTCTGCTTTTGAATATACTATCTAGGTTGGTCCAACAGATTAGTCCCCAGTAATCCTTGGGCTTCTTTTCTCCAGGCTTTTTTGGTGGCACAGATGGTGAAGCATCTTCCTACAAAGCAGGACACTGGGGTTTGATCCCTGGGTCAGGAAGATCCCCTGGAGAAGAGAATGGCAACCAACTCCAGTATTCTTGCCTGGAGAATCCCATGGACTGAGAAGCCTGATGGGTCCAAAGAGTCAGACACAAATGAGTGACTAACACTACACATTTTCACTCTTCTCCACCTATCTGCCAGCCCATTCCTATATAATCCCACCTCATCCCACCCTACTCATCTTTAGCTGAGATTTCATCCTTCCTCTCCTCCACTTTCCCTCACCACTCTTCCACTTCCCATCCCCAGTTCCTACACTCCTCTCTACTTAGATGTTTGAGTATCTGAATCTCCAGACATGCAGACCCATCCTGTCACCCGTAAGCCCTAGATTTTTCTCATCTATTTTGGATTGGCCCCTTGGGAATAACCTCATCACAAAAGGTTCCAACTCATTTTAAACTATTCCCAGGGGTGATCCAGGTAAATAAGCAGAAGGCAATCTCCAAAAATAAAACATGTTGCAAACTTGGATAATCTGTAAATTACCCTTAACATTGCTGTAACACAATTTTCATTAACAATGCAAACTACAACATTGGATAGGAGGAAAATGTGAGTGGTGAACAAGAAAAAAGTGAGCAAGACTTTTTGAAATCATGAAGTTGATTCTGCTGGTTCATCCATGATCATAACAGCTTCCTTATATTGAACTAGGTAGGCATTGTGCCAGGCTTTTATATACGTTATCTTACATAACCTTCCCAATGACCTATGTAACAGTTATTATTATTTTCATTTTACAGGCGCAAGCTGTTGATCTGAGAAGTTACTTACGCAAGTTTAAAAGTCTAACAAGTAGAAGAGAACGGTCATATGATCTTTGCATTAGATTTTATGGCTTCAAACAGGTCTTAGGTGGGCTTTCTAAAGAAAGTATATCTGACACTTAATGTCAAACCCACGTGTTAGCTGTTAATAGCAGTAGTATTTTATAATACAAATAGAGTTTATACATAAATTTATATTTTTAAATGGAAAATACATATCAGAATAAATTGCAGAAGTTACATTATACAACAATGACATATACAATGATATTCAGTATCAACCCAGCCCTTATAAGTTATAGTTTAAAACCATAGACTTCTTTCTTCCTATCTGTAACTTTTTACAAAAACACTGCCCTATCATATACAAAGAAGCATAATGCTTATTATTGAGGTATAAACAGACTCTGAACTGGAAGAAATAATTATTGCATTTACTTCACTAAGTGAAGTTGCTCAGTCATGTCCTATTCTTTGTGACCCCATGGACTGTAGCCCATCAGGCTCCTTTCTCCATGGGATTTTCAAGGCTAGAATACTGAAGTGGGTTGCCGCTTCCTTCTCCAATTCACTAGTAAGAGACAATTTTATAACTTATGGTGGTTAGAGTACTGAAGTGCTAAGTTATTAATACTACTTTTATAATTAAAAATCTGGTTTATGATTTAAAACATCATACCCAAAGACTAACAGTAATCACTTCACAAGGGGGGATGGACCACATTTTATTTCTTATAGTTGTAATAACTTTATACTATTTCTGTATTTTAAAGATTGCCTTCTCCCCATTCAAGTACAGAGAATATTATAAAGGCAATAAAGACACAAGGTTAAGTGATCACAAAATACCATTTGGTATACTCACTCTCTGGTAGGCACATCTGTTTGATTTATTCAAAGCTGGTGAGTTTTTTCTTTCCCTCCAATCACTACCACCATGTACTCTTTCTTTTTCTATGTGAGAAGAATTAACTCTCCAGTTTCTTCAACAGAAACTATAATCATTCATTCATTACTACAATAAACTTTATTGAGCACCCAGAATGTACTCTAGTACACTTTCATATTGTCTAAGATAAAAATAAATAAAGATAAGTCCCTACCTTCCCCAAGCTCTGTGGTGAGACAGTCTTATGAAAAGTAAACAGCCTAAAATAGTGTGTTAAATGCTGGAGCAGAGGTGAATACACAGTATTACAGGAGCCCAGAGGAGGAGCAACCCAGCCTGGGGCAATCGGGGAGCTTCACAGAGGACAGAGCTTTTAAACTCAGCCTTGAAAGATTAATACGAGCTTTTTAGAGAGTGAAGAAGGAGACATGAGAACAGGAAGCCACTCAGGCCATAGTATAAAAAGGCACTGAGGACCAGGAGAACATGGGGACAAGAATGTTACTAAAATGATGAGCGGCTTGATGAAGTTTGTGGAGGACAAGGGAGATATGAAATTAAAAAAGAAAGCTGGACAAAAAATTCAACCATGTGAGTAGATTAAGGTATTTAAATATATTGAAGACTATGTATACATTAAATTTCAGTTATTAAAACCTATAGACCAGTGACAGAAATCTCAGTACAAAATAAACAGCATTTGCACATGTCTATGGGTATAAAAGAGACTGAAAGGATAGTGTTAGCCAAAATGTTAGCACTGATCACCTCTGGGTGGTGGAATTATGAGTAATTTTGTTTTAATCTCTCTTTGTTTCTCTGCCTTCCAGATTTTCTGCATTAAGCCTGCATTACTTTGGCCATTAGACGGGGAAATGTGTGCTAAAATAGAACAGTGTAAGCTGGACTCAGACTGTGGCATGCTAAGGAATTTGGACATTATCCTACAGAAAATGGAGGTTTATTTCAGGCATTTGATCAGGGACATGAGAGGAAGATTTGCATTTTACAGAATTCAATGTTGTTAAGGTGTGCACACTGTATTAAAAAGATTTGAGACTGGGTGAAAGATATGACAGGTAGAACTAAGGCAGGTGATAATAGGGATGGAAACACGTATTTGGGGTAAAATAGATAGAACTTGTTGACTGAATATAAGGAAAGGGGGAAGGGCAGAGTTTGAGTTTAACTCCAGGTTTCTGGGCAATTGGTTAGATACAGATATTGGAAGCTTAAAAAGCATAATAAGCAAAAGGCACATTTTAAGGATAGAATGATGAATTTAGTTTTATGTGTGACAAGCCTGGAGGACATGCAGGTAAGAATTCTAGTAGAAAGTTGAAATATGGGCCTAGGCTCAGAAAAAAGTGGACCTAGAAAGAGAGACACATAGAAGGTAGTGAAGCCATGAAACTGAATAAGCTTGCTCAGTGAAGGAAAAGTCAGAGGAGAGAGCGGAGGCTGGCAGCTTGGGAAATGCTAAGTCATAGCACAAGTGGGAGAATTCAGAGAGCCAGAAGGGCCAGAAGTTAGCAGAGTTCTTTCTGGAAACGGGATGGTCCGGGCTGGCATCAGAGCAACAACAAGAAGCTTTACTATAAATTTTCAGCTACTGATAGGAAATAACAAAAAGCTGGCAAGTACAAAAGGCAGAGAGAGGCCACTGGCCACCATCTGAGATGGAAAGTGGAGTATAGAGAGGCAAAGTAAACAAACTAGAGTTTACTGAGAGATTCCTTCATGAAAGTTGGGGCTTTTCTGAAAGCTGTCAAAACCAACCTACTGCATGGCTTTTCTAAGACAGTGACTTCTCAGACAGAAAAGGAGAAATACCATAGGACATCCCTTATACACAGAATCTTCAAAAACAAAAACAAAAACAAATGAACTTATTTATAAAACAGAAACAGAATCACAGAGTTAGCAAACAAACTTATGGTTATCAGAGAGGAAGGAGGGGGTAAAGGGACAGTTATGGAGTTTGGGATGGTCATGTACACACTGCTATATTTAAAATGGATAACCACAAGGACCTACTGTATAGCACAGGGAACTCTGCTCAATGTTATGTGGCAGCCTGGATGGGAGGGGAGTTTCAAGAAGAACAGATATATGTATGTCTATGGCTGAGTGCCTTTACTATCCACCTGAAACTGTCACAACATTGTTAATTGTTATGACAATTAACTATATTCCAGCTATATTCCAATATAAAATAAAAAGTTTCTTTAAAAAAAGACAGTGACTTCTACCCCCTCCCCTATTTTTTTTTTTTTTTTACAAGAAAGGAAACTGTTGGCCACAAAGAGATGCCCAGGTTTCAAGGCCTAGTTACTGGCAAGTTTAACAAGAATGAATTTCCAAATTCTAGAGTTTAATTCACTGCACATCAACACACTGCCTCCTTATACCAACACATAGAGTAGACTCAGTTCAAAGATGTCAATAATAGAATACAGTAAAATATAAATGAATTTATCCTTTGACTTGACTTGTGGAATGAATGACTTCTTACAGCCATACAACCCTCTCTGTTTACCACCTCTTATCTCCCAGATAACATCCACTAGCCTTTGATCCCACTGAGATTTCCAATCCATTGATCCTACTAACTTTCCACTCTCCCTAGTCATCTCAATTTTCTCTCTTCTGTACTCACCAGCTTTAAATGCTATGGCCATTCATTATAATTCCTTTCTTGTATACATTCACAACTCCCTTGCTATTATTATTTTATTATACCCACTGGATAGTCTGCAACTCCTATTAAATCCTTCTCTTCAGTTGCTCCATGCCTCCACTGTGTCAATGATCATAACAATCTACTGACTGATCTCACTTTAAATATGTGACCAGAAACTAAATGTGCCCTTTAAGGCAGCCAGACAACCTTACTGTACTTCCTCAGACTGTGCACTCTCCCTCTCAAACTATTTATATATTCTCTCTCCTCTAACATCTACCACCTCCTCCTCTATCCTCACTCTCAGTTGATGACCTTGCTTTCTATTTGGAGAAAATGAAAGCAATCAGAAGAGAACCTCAGCGACTCCCACCATCTCCGTTATCCACCTTCCAGACGCTTTATCCTTTAACCTTTGCCCTATCTCCATGTTCCTTTCTAAAGCAATATTCCTTCCTCTGTGCACTAGATTTGGTACCCTCTCTCTCCAATATCACTGATTTTTCTTTCTCTATTGAATCATTCTTAGGGGCTTGCAAACACGCTGCTACTGCCAGCCATCTTTAAAATAAAAAGAAACTTTCTTAACCCCACAACAATGCCCATTTCCTCAGCTCCTCTTTGCACAAAACTTACTGAAGAATTGTCTGTACTCACGTTTCCAGTTCCTCCCATTCTTGTTTGCTGTTGTTCAGTCAGGGCCAACTTTTTGTGACCCTCCAGGCTCCTCTGTCCATGTGATTTTCCAGAAAGTATTACTGGAGTGGGTTGCCATGCCCTCCTCCAGGGCATCTTCCCAACCCAGGGATCAAACTCTCATGTCCTGCATTGGCAGGCAGATTCTTTACTGCTGAGCCACTAGGGAAGCCCAGTTCTGGCTTAAGCACATTCTAATCCATCTTATGCTATCTTATTTGTTCCTGTCAAGGTAGCTAACAATCCCGGTCACCAAAGTCATGGTTAGTTACCAGTTTTCATTTTACTTGGCCTTTCAGTAGCACTGGATTCAGCTAATCTCTTCCCTCTGAAACTCTTCTCTGCCTTCCAGGGTATCACATGCCCTTCTCCTCACCCTCTTACTGTCTCAGTGCCCGAGTTCAGTCCTTGTTCCTCTTCTCTTCTCTATATACGTTGACTTCTTGAAGATCTCTTTAGTGTTAGACTATGAATAACACCCAAATACTGGAAAATCTCTAATTTACATCTCTAGTCAGACATCTCCTCTGAACTCCAGGATTATTTTACATCTCCAATTACATTTCCTTTCCAAAATGTTATCCTTATCCCTTGAACCCCTAAACTTCTCTACCTTGAAGCTTGCCACACTTCAGCCATTGGCAACTCAAACTTGGTCAAACCAGAAAAGATGGAATCAAGTTTTACTCCTTCTTTCTTGCAGATACTATATCCAACCATCAGGAAACCCTATTCAAATAGGGAATTTAAATATAGACAATCTAACTTCAAATATAAAGAGAATCTGACCACCTCTCACCACTGCTACTGCTAACCCTCTTGTTCAAGCCACTATCATCTCCCACCTTGGTTATTACAGTGATATATACCAACTAGCCTCTCTGCTTCCACCTCTGCCCCAGTGGAGCAGTCAACTTGATCCTTTTGAAATGTAAGTCAAGTCTCATCCCTCCTCTGTTAAAACCATTAAAATCCTACAAAGGCTCCCAATTTCATTCAGAGTATAAGCCAAAGGACTTAACGGCCTGTAAGATGCTACTCTCTGTGAGTCCTTGTATCCACAGTGACCTCATCTCCAACTTCTTGCCCAATTCTTCACCCCAATCCAGCCATGCAGGAGACCTCCTCACTCCTTCTCTATCAGGCTCAGCATGCTCTGTCTTGGAGCTTTGCACAGGCTGTTCCTTTTGCCTGGAACAGATTGCTCTCAATATCTACCCAGCAAACTCCTTCACATCTTTCAGGTCTTTTCTCAACGATAACCTTCTCAGTGAGGTCTCACCTGCCTAGTCTATTTAAAACGTCCACAATCTTTTACCCTTTTAACTCTTCTGATACTTTTGTTAAAGCAGCTATTACCTTGCAATATCCAACTTTATTTATGTATGTATATGTTTGTTTATTATTGTCTGTCTCTTCCCACTAGAACTTAAGCTTTAAAAAGGGAAATACCTTTGTCTGTTCTGTTCACAGGTGTATTCCTGGCACATAGGAGGTGCTCAATTAGCACCTGTTGAATGAGTGAATCTATTTCCCCTACCAGACCATAACTTGAGGTTAGACAAATGCTTTAATCACCTATGTACCCACATAACTATCTAAATTTATAGATACAGAGATGATTATATGTATCTTTTATACACAATGCATGTATACTTATATATATATTTATATATATATATATATCTTATGCATATTATATATATCTTTTAATACATAATTATGTACACATACATTTATTTCTTTTTTGTATCAACCTGACTACCAGAATTTGTTCTGAACCAGGTTATCAAGCTGAAATGAAGATTGATATTGCTGGGAGAAATATCAATAACCTCTTATATGCAGATGACACCACTCTAATGGCTGAAAGCAAAGAAGAACTAAAGAGCCTCGATGAAGGTGAAAGATGAGGTGAAAAAGCTGGCTTAAGATCACATCATCCAGTCCCATCACTTCATGGCAAATAGAAACAGAAAAAGTGGAAGCAATGACAGATTTTCTTTTCCTGGGCTCAAAAATTACTGTGGATAGTGACTGCAGACATGAAATTAAAATACGCTTGCTCCTTGGAAGAAAAGTTTTTAAAAAACCTACACAGCACATTAAAAAGCAGAGACATTACTTTGTCAACAAAGGTCTGTATAGTCAAACCTATGGTTTTTCCAGTAGTCATGTATGGATG
Source organism: Aepyceros melampus (assembly GCA_006408695.1). NCBI lineage: Eukaryota > Metazoa > Chordata > Mammalia > Artiodactyla > Bovidae > Aepyceros > Aepyceros melampus. The sequence continues at coordinate 408,459 of SJXQ01008014.1, read as the reverse complement.
TGAGAGTTGGACCATAAAGAGGGCTGAGCACCAAAGAATTAATGCTTTTTAACTGTGGCACTGGAGAAAACTGAGAGTCCCTTGGACTACAAGATCAAACCAGTCAATCTTAAAGGAAATCAACCCTGAATATTCATTGGAAGGACTGATACTGAAGCTGAAACTGCAATAGTTTGGCCACCTGATGCAAAGAACTGACTCATTGGAAATGACGCTGATGCTGGGAAAGATTGAAGGTAGGAGGAGAAGGGGACGACAGAGGATGAGATGGTTGGATGGCATCATCAACTCAATGGACATGAGTTTGAGCAAACTCTGGGAGATAATGAAAGACAGGGAGGTCTGGCGTGCTGCAGTCCATGTGGTCACAAAGAGGAGGACACGACTTAGTGACTGAACAACAACAGGTTTCTCATCTTCCTGGTTGACAGGGATGGCAGAAGGATGCATTACCATGAGGTTGATCATTCATACATATCGTCAGAGATGAGTCTCTACCTACCTCTAGAAAAGTAAATGGCACTAATATTAAGAGATCATCCCATCCTTAGGCCTCAGACGTGATCATCAAAAAATGGGAAAGTCACCTTGCCTTCACATATTACATATTCCTCACCACAGGCTTTTTCTTAACTATATCTTTCCAGACTTCCCCCAAGTTATTGCTCATTCCTGGTAACAGCTCAATCAATTGACCATCTTGTACTGGTTTGCCTCAGTGTGTTTTTGTACTAGTTGAAGCCTGCATTAAGGGCACGATTATTCATTTCATGGTGCTCAACTGCCTGGCCCTCTTCCAGCTCTCTCTTCTCCTAGCCTTTCACTCTGCAAAATGGCAATCTCCTTCTACCTCTGAAAGCTTAAACACTCTGAAAGTTATTTGACAATCATATAATTCTCTGTCCTTGTGAGATTCTGTTTCTTCAGTGTTTGAACGCTGGCCTGAAGTTAGCCCATCACAAATAACTATACCAAATGCATCTTTATCCCTTTTAGCCTCAGTTAGTGTCTTAACCAATGCCTTTCCCTCTTTTTGTCCAGTTCTTGTACGGCAAATGAAACGTGTAGCTATTTCAGCAAGTACAAAAAGATAATATGAACATACCTCTGTTTAAAATATCACTTTTCTAGTATTCTTTTTAGTTATTTATTAACCACAGTTCCATTGTTATAAAAGCTATAATAATATACTACCCTGAGTCTTGTAATCTCACAGACAGCTTCTACATTCTCTAAGCAACCAAAATCCCATGGTTTCTAATTAAAATATTCAAAGGTGAAATCTAAGTAATCTCCACGTGGTATACTAGGGCTTTTGCTTAAGTTTCTAGGGTTAAAAAAGAAAGCTTTTGTCAACAGGAAAAAAAAAAAGTTCTGAGTCTATAGTACAAAGACTTCAAACTGCATTTCACAGCATGTTATTTTCCTTCTAGATTCTATATTCCTTCTAACACTATATAATTACTTTTGTATGGAAAATGAATAATGTAAGACTCTAATGCTAAAAACAGCTAGATAGAGACCATACAAATCAGATAGGCCTTTCCTGAAGCCAAATGAAATTTTAAACTAAAAATATCTGTGTAAGGACAGCCCATGCAGGAAAGCTCAACAGAGATAGAGCATAGTGAGGGGGGCCGGGCGCTGGTAGTTACCGGAAAAAAAGTTGATTTTCCCTCTATGTGTTAGGATTTATTCCCTTCAGAGAAACTGTAACGCTGATTGTACCTCAAGTGTCTCAGAAATATACCAATCAGAAATGCATCTAGGAGCTTCCACGGCTTCTGGTTAAAAATAACAGCAAAAACATCAATTATGCTCCATCTATGGAGACAGAAATGCGTTGATAAAGAAAAAAGTGAAATCCCACCTACATGGGAATTAAGCCGCAGCTACTCCCTCAATTCAGAGAAAAAAAAAACAAGGTTCACTTGGGTCACTGGCAGAACTAATCCCAGCAAATACAGCCAGTGGGTTTGTGTGTTGGGGGAGAGGGAGAGAGTAGAGAGCGCACCTCAGCGCCCTCCCTGAAAAACTGCCCCAGAAACGTGAAAGCATCCGCACCACAGGACCTCGCTTAGCAGGAAGAAAACCAGAACCCATGGAGCAGTCTGCAGCTGCTCAGAGGTAGCCGCGACGTGCGGCGGGCATTCGAGGCTGGCCGGGGGCCCGATCGCGCCTCCCCCTGCTCATCCACCCCAGCCCCCAGTCTTTTCACGGGTCTCTGGCTCCAAGATCACAGACTTGGAGACCTGAAGAGGTTCTTTCTCTACCCAAGGTGGAGAACCTCCCAAAAGACATCTTAACAGGAGTAGTTCCCGCGCTGGCAGCGTTTCAACAGCCCGGAATGAACAGCCTGACCCATCGGCGTCGGGACCCACGTCTGGGTCTGCCTTCCCCGCCAGCCCCAACCCCGAGCCAATCCAGCCCCAGCGCCCAGCGCCCAGCCTGCAGCCTGTACCCAGTAGGGACTTTGGGGGAGTGCAGCCCCAAGGGCTGACTTTCGCTAAGTAAACAGCCATATTAGCCTCCTCGGCCGTAAGTACGCCGGGGCTGAGCCGGCAGACGGCTGTCATGAGCGCTCACCGGGTTGCTCTGCGCTTCTGCCCCCAAGGCTGCCACTATTTCCAAACTCCTAGGCGCCAACAGTCCGGACACCGTTCTCGCTCACGGTTCAGCACCGAGGACAGCGGACATACTTTCAGCCAGGGTGGCCCCACCGCCAGCAGATCCGCGGTAGCCACGCCAGCAGGGCTGCAGGTGTCCGGACGGCGCGCCCTCCCGCATCCTACCCCCTCCGGCGTCTGGAGCCAGGCAGCGCCCGCGGCGTCTTACTTTTCTGACTGGAGTAACCCGGGTAATAGCCATAGTAGCCGGTGATCCGCAGGATGCGGTCCTCGATGGTGGCCACCCCGTTGGGGGCCGCCTTGACATCCATAGAGAGTACGGGGCGGCGGCCCCGGGCGCGGCGGGGCGCAGAGCTCAGCGCGGGGCCCGAGAGCTGGTGCAGGTGTCGCCGCCGCCGCCGGTGCTGATGGTGCAGCTCGTGCTCCCGCGCCCGGGCTCTGACTCCACCGCCCGGCGCAGCACCGGCTTCGCATCACAGCAGCGGCGGCGGCGGCGGCGGCGGCGGCGAAGCGGCCCCCACTCAGGCCGGCCTCTCCGTCAGCCTGGCGGCTCTCCCGCCTGAACAGCGCCCCCTCACCTCCGACGCCCACCGCGGCCGGGGGCGGCCCCACCTGCGCGGACTCTCATCCTTAACCCTTTTGCCCCCTTCCCGGAAGAGTAAACATCCCTCAACCCCACCTGACAAAAGGGATGCTTGGTCCAGGGCGTGGGAGGAGAGAAGGTGAGATGGTGGCAAGGGCTCAGGGAGGCGGGCCGGGGGTGAGAGAGACCCGAGCGGAACCAAGGGCTGTTAATGTGAGAGGTGTGCACTGTCGCTCGGGGAGATGACACCCCGGGGCTTCGCCTGAGCTAGGCGTCTGTACCACCAGGGGTCTGCTGATCTGCAAGCTTCCCCGGGGCTTTATCCGCTTTGCCTAGACGACGGAAAGGCTTTTTCTTTTTTTTAAGAAATAAAAAAATGAGGCCCCAGCAGGTGATCCTTGGAGTGTTATTCAGGCATCGTGGACACAAAGACTGTAAGAGCTCAAGCTTCCAAGTCTAAGTCGGTACCCGGCCGGACCCTCCAGCCTCCCAGGGAAATCATCAAAGGCTTGGAAGCCGCAGTTGTGCACTGTATGTTTATTTTGCCCATTCCAAATGCCCCGAGGAGAAATGATTTTCTTATTGCCAAAACATCAGAGGTAAGCCCTTCAAAGTGTTAATATCTCTGGGTAGGTGAAAGTTTTAGCTACAATCCAGAGACCTCCACTAGGATGCAGAACGTCCTTGAAGCTGTGTGTTCAGAATGAATCATTCCTCTCAGGTGTGACTTTTCTTCTTTGGCTAGAGAGCCACCAGGTTAGAGTTACCAGGTTAGAGAGCCACCAGGCTAGAGTTCCTGAGCAGTAAGATGATTCTTTTATTCATACCTGGCAATCACAGCCTCCTAAAAATTAATCCTGAAAGTTTCATCTCAGAAACTAAAGGGTGCCTTGAAAAGAGGCTGGGTGTGAGCTAATCAGCTCAGAGGTCATTATGTCCACGTGCCATCCAGAGCCAGTTTAAGACACCCCTGCCAGACCACATTTCTAAAGCCTAGAGGAAAAAAAGGACAAAAACAAGTCAATTTCAGTGCCCCCTCAGAAACCGCCAAGGAATCTATCACCTCATTCTGCCTTCAAGCATTTCCCACACTGTGTGTGGGTCCTTAAGGGGAAAGAAATAGGCAAAAATTTTTTTAAGGTGAATTAGTTTGAGGCATGTGAAAATACAGAATTAAATTTCACAATGCGTTAAGGGTTTTCAGGTGGACACAAAGCCTATCACAGGATCTTGAGAGTGGAGTGAATCTAAAATGATTGTGGCTGGGAGGAGAGTTCATAAAGAAACCAATTTCCTCCCACACCTGCTTTCTTGGGCCAGGAAGATGGAAGGGTAGAAAGAATTAAAAGGTCAAAATGAACTTCAAGGAGAAAGCAACTCTACTGCAACAGTGGGAGCTGACTATTTAAAGCAGAAATGAAAGGATTGGCTTTTACACTCTACCACCTGCCCCACCCCAAAGCAATTTTCAACACACTTCTGTAACTTTTATTATGGCCAGCTCAGTATGTTTATTTCTGTGGCACACCTTAGCACTGCACATGGTAAGTGGTTGACCACGTTAATGTAAGATGCTCCTCCGGTTTGAAGTTTCCATAAAACAAACTTGCCTCTGACCCAGGAGTCAAACCAGGGTCTCCTGCTTTGCAGGTGGATTCTTTACCCACTATCCACTTTACAGAGCTATCAAAGTGAAGTTGCTCAGTTGTGTCTGACTCATTGTGATCTCACGGACTGTAGCTTGCCAGTCTCCTCTGTCCATGGGATTTTTCAGGTAACAGTACTGGAATGGGTTGCCATTTCCTATATTACTTCTAATATGCATTTAATAACATCATAATCCATAGCATATTGATACATAAATTCAACAAGAGAAAAATTAAGAAATTGAAGCAAAAAGCTAATGTAACAGAAATATGAATATGCATAGACTATATCCACTTTACAGAGCTATCAAAGTGAAGTTGCTCAGTTGTGTCTGACTCATTGTGATCTCACGGACTGTAGCTTGCCAGTCTCCTCTGTCCATGGGATTTTTCAGGTAACAGTACTGGAGTGGGTTGCCATTTCCTATATTACTTCTAATAAGCATTTATAACATCATAATCCATAGCATATTGATACATAAATTCAACAAGAGAAAAATTAAGAAATTGAAGCAAAAAGCTAATGTAACAGGAATATGAATATGCATAGACTTTAAAGACAAATAGTTTTATCTGATTCACGGTTATAATTTATTTTATCATAATTAATGTATTTAAATTCTAAATTACATTTATTGTGTAGCTGTTGCCATCTTCCTATTTTGCTTTGTTTTCAGAAATTTCCAGAGAAGTAGATAAGTATTTAACCAGACCTCATCATTCATATAAACAGCAAATTCAGCATAAATTTAAATAATGTAAATACTAGACCCGCAAGAGTCCATATGTCCTTAAAGAAATCATAAAAACTCTCCGATTGACCTGGAAATTAATTTTAAAATAGCAGAGCAGAATTTCCCAGTGGCATAGTGGTTTAGAATCTGCCTGTCAATGCAGAGGACCTGGGTTCAATCCCTGGCCCAGAAAGATTCCACAGGCCACAGAGCAACTAAGCCCAGGAACCACAACTACTGAGCCCAAGTGCTACAATTATGGAAGCCCGAGTGCCTAGGGCATGTGCTCCCCAACAAGGGAAGCCACTGCAGTGAGAAGCCCGCACACTGCAACAGAGAGTAGCTTTCCATTCTCCACAACTGGAGAAAGCCCACATGCAGCAACAAAGACCAGGCATAGCCATAAATAAATAAATAAAATTTAAAAACTAAGAACGTGTAATAGAATAAAACAGCACTGCATTTACAGATGTCTCCATAATCATCTGTAATAGGGTGACTAAAACAGTAAATGCAATCTAGGACACACTTTTTAAAAATGGAATTAAAACCCTACAACTATAAATTGATCAACAATAAAAAGTAAATTTCTGCTAGTGATAAGCACTCTTTGGTACATAGAAAATGATTTAAACTTTCAAATGTATAGAAATTATTTTGACAGGAGAATTTTTTAAAGTATTTTCATTTGTTTGCCTGCTGGTTTCCACAAACCCAATACACAAATTCAAATTTACAAAATGTGAACTATCAGCATACCACAAATCTATTCTGAAACGCTTAGGAAAGACATAATTAAACAAATAAATGCTGAAGACCCTTGATTCACAAAATGTTTCCTCATAGTAGCCAGTTTCACATAACCAGTTTCCCTAGTAAGTCAATTTTCTGAGTAACTTACAACTCAGCCTTACAACTTACAACTCAACTTATAACGTATAGCTTTCTATGCACCTTTTCAAAAATATTTCTGCCTTTACAAAAATATTTCTAGGGCATTACATGCAGGGCATCTGTTCCCGGTAAATTTTGATATCTGGACCATATTTATTTTGATGATCTGATCAAGTTAGATTAGATATTTATATTAACTGAATATACATACCTTGGCTATGTATGCTATAAAAAATCATTTGTAAGGTAATCCATATGATAGTTAAGATCTTTGTGTCTGATACTTGGTTATTACTATACCAAGTAATAACATTAAAAACTAAATATGATCACTGGACATAAATTCTATTCAAGATAAATAGTCTGTCATAAAATTGCTAAAATACCACATCAGCCTTTATTTCTTTGGAAGGATTTGTAAAATAAAATCCATGGAATCTAGTCTCCCTTACTCTGATTAGCAGTCAGGGGTCCTCTTTCAGGGCAGGAACCAGTCAATCTTTTTGACCATATATTATTCAGAGTTACCATTAAAACATGCTGAAAGAAAGGAAAGCAATCATTTTTCTCCCTCTGAGAAACTAATATAATGCACCTACCTCTTTGAGCTAAGAATAACTTGGCTGCTTGGAGAGCCAAGAACGTTTAAGCTTTAATATCCAAGGGCCATGTTTCTGTGTACAATCATCAGCACTATTTACAGTTGACCCTACAGTTTGCATGGTGTATGTGTTTAAAAGCAACTGGTGTCTACTTCAATTAAAAAAAAAAGAAAGTCTGGTGTCTAGACAACCAGGTGACAGTAGTCCCATCTGGGGAGAAAAAAAGTGTACTTTTCATATTCCATTTTCTGAAAAGCAGTTTTGAGTATTTAACCAGCAAGTCATCAGCTGACCCACCCTTGGAATGCTGACTCTGCCTTTCTATTTATTCTTAGGCAATGGTCAGCACTGTTAATTTACCTTTCAGCTGATGATGGGATTGAAAGGGCTTGGGGGCCCAACCCTCAGCGTTTGTCTAAGAAGTCAGGGCAAGGCCCATTCATCATTGACCTCTGGTACCAGGCTCCACCCACAGGAGTGTTTTTGGAAATACACTGAAATCCTTTGGAAAATGTCCTAAGGAATTTTAACAAATGCACTCAAATTTTAGAATCTGTCTATGACCTGTGGTTGGAGGTGGGGGGGCGGTCGGTAGTGTGTGTGTCTGTCTGTCTCTCACTCTGTCTCTTTCTCCCTGCATCTTCCCTCCTTCCCTTTCTCCCTCTCTACCTCCCTCTCAGCCACATAGTACAGTGCTTTAGAGCATGGTCTGTAGAACCAGACTGCCAGGGGTCAAATCTGACCTCATCATTGTCTAGTGATTTTGGGTTAGTCTCTTAAACTCTATGACTCAATTTTCTCATCAACAATGTAAGAATATTGTACCTGCCTCATAGAACATTGTGAAGATTATATGAGTTTGCATCCATAAAGAGTTGATAACAGTGGCTGGCATCTAAAAAGCATCCTGCTGTGCTGTGCTTAGTCGCTCAGTTGTGTCTGACTCTTTGGGATCTCATGGACTGTATCCCATCAGGCTCCTCTGTCCATGAGGATTCTCCAGGCAAGAATACTGGAGTGGGTTGCTGTGCCCTCCTCCAGCAGATCTTCCCAACCCAGGGATCAAACCCAGGTCTCCTGCATTGCAGGTGGATTCTTTACCATCTGAGCCACCAAGGAAGCCCAAGAATACTAGAGTGGATAGCCTATCCCTTCTCCAGGGGATCTTCCCGACCCAGGAATCGAACTGGGCTCTCCTGCACTGCCAGCAGATTTTTTACCAGCTGAACTACCAGGGAAGCCCAATAAGGATAATAAATGCCAGCTAATATTATTCTTTTGTTGAATACATGCACAGAACCATCTGAACTTCAGTTTTCTCTGTAAAATGGGCTTGTACTCTCTACTTAGTAGTTGCTGTGATGATTAAGTCAGATAACATAATATCAAGTTCTGGCACATAAAAGGTGCACAGTAAAGACATATTTCCTTCTCTCAATACCTCCCCTGCTCTGTCCATTATTTATTATCAAAGGTAATTCATTCATAGTTCATTCACAATAATAAGAACTTTTCTGTGGCATTTGCTTTTTTTCTTAATTGAACTATGGTTGATTTATAATATTGTTTTAGTTTCAGGTGTACAGCAGTGAGATATATGTGTATGTGTGTGTGTGTGTATATATATATATATAGAACTGAGTGACTAAGCACAGCACATAGGTTATTACAAAATATTGAGTATAGTTCCTGTTCTATACAATAGGTCCTCATTGGTTATCTATTTTATAAATAGTAGTGTGTATATTGGAGAAGGCAATGGCGCCCCACTCCAGCACTTGCCTGGAAAATCCCATGGACGGAGGAGCCTGGTGGGCTGCAGTCCATGGGGTCGCTAAGAGTCGGACACGACTGAGCGACTCACTTTCACTTTTCACTTTCATGCATTGGAGAAGGAAATGGCAACCCACTCCAGTGTTCTTGCCTGGAGAATCCCAGGGATGGGGGGAGCCTGGTGGGCTGCCGTCTATGGGGTCGCACAGAGTCAGACACAACTGAAGCGACTTAGCAGCAGCAGCAGTGTGTATATGTTAATCCAAACCTAATTTATCCCCTACCCTTTCCCCTTTGATAAATATGTTTGTTTTCTATGTCTGTGAGTCTCTTTCTGTTTTATAAATAAGTCCATTTGTATCATTTTTTAGATTCCACATCTAAGTGATAGTGATACTGTTAGTTGCTCAGTCGTATCTGGCTCTTTGTGACCCCACAGACTGTAGCCCACCAGACTCCTCTGTCCATGGAATTCTCCAGGCAAGAATACTGGAGTGGGTTGCCATTCCCTTTTCCAGAAAATCTCAACCAAGGGATTGAATCTACCTAAGTGATGTCATACGATATTAGTCTCCATCTGTTCACTTAGTATGATCATCTCTGGGGTTCATGTTTTTGCATGCTTTTACAACTATCCTTCAAACCTTCCAACCATGCTGATAATCACAAGAGGCAGATCTTGTGAACCAATGGAGAGGTGGGCTACAGAACTTCAGTGCTTTGAAGAAACAGAAGTGGCTTGGGGCTAGCAGTTCTTCCTGTCCTTTGAGAAGGCCAGAGGACACAGAGAGCTTGCTTCAGAGTGAGACAGGGACAAAGCTGGTGGTCCCCAAGCACTGGAGTTCTGATTTGATGACAGTGCCCCAGGAAAGTGGGATAACCTTAAAGAGGTCCTAGGGTAGGACGCTGGGCCATTAACTCTGGACTTCCCAGCCTCAGCAGAGATTCTGGCGCCTCCAAGCTCAGCCCAGAAGCAGTAGAGCCATCATCTCGAGAAGGATGGAATATGGGCTTGATAGCCTACAACTCAAAAGTGACCTGAGGGCTGAAGACCAACTCCCTCATGGTTGATGATGGTCCGCTTAGCCAAAGATCTCCCCTGACCATATATCCTGCAGCAGGGGAGCCCCAGTAATCCTGAAAATGCATTTTCCACTATTCTTATGGAGAATGGGCACTCAGAGTAAACATTACAGTAACTTGAAGCTAATAAAGACTGTTATAACATTTTAAAACAGCTGTTACACATTCAAACCTGCTACATATTCATTTTTACATGTAAGACTTTCTGTAATTCAAACATGTAGAAATGCCATACATGCCACAACTTCCAACCTATTGCATATTATTTATCACACAAAATAGCCTCCAGCCTACTGCACATTATCTATCACATAAAGCTTTTGTAACATTGTCTGTTAAAAATGCCAAATTGCTGTGGTAGTCATTGGTACTGTTTGCCAAATACTTAAGTTTCTCCCCCATTTTAGGCATTCCATAGGATGGCACTTCCTGCCCCCTTGTGGTTGTTTGTGGGCTATGTGGCTGACTCTAGTTTGGAATGATCAGCCAAAGCTAATACAAGGCACTAGGATTTTTCTCTTTTCTCTGGCATAAGGACCATATCAACATTCAAGATGATACTGACACACAAAAAGTGAAGTTATTAAAAAACTTTAAATCAAGAGGATTTTGAATCCTTCCATAAATACTACATTTAATTTTAAATCTTATTTTCTGTATCTTTTGTTTTCTTAGGGCATACTATGCACGTTTTAAGTCTCACCAGTTCCTGAGGCAATTTATCAGTAAACAATACTAAAGACATCATAAGTTATTGGAAAGAAGCATGATGAGTGGTATAGAAAATCAGAGAGAACAGAAAATTTAAAACTTTAGAAAGCATAAATAAGATAAAGAGAACCCAGAACACATCCCCACAGTTCAATACATCGACATCTTAAATATTCAAAAGCAATCCCAGGAATAACTTTGCCTTTAGCCTCAATAACTATTAATGTACAGGAATATGTTTATAAGGTTTGATTTCATCATTATTTTCATTGTCAGCGAAACTCATCGATAAAATTTGCTATTCAAATACCCTGATTATAACATAGATCAGCAGTACTACATTCGTCTTTTTTCCTCCAGTTACCCATATATTGGAGGACACTCTTAACTTACCAGAAAGAGAAAGCAAAAAGATTGAATTGAATACCCTTTAAACTCCATTCACTTCCTCTTGCTTTACCTTGGCAGTGACCAACTCTGTGGATTCATATTAGCTTCACACAGACACAGCCTGACAGCACCTCACCTCCTGCCGGGGCCAGGCACCTCTAGCCTCCTGCCCCAGGGCTTCTTCCTTGATGCTGATACATGAAAGTACATCCGCTTGAAGCAAGCATGTACAGCCTGTAAGCGCAGGGTTCAGATGCAACACGAGCAAGCCTGTAAGCGTGGTAGATTGGAGCTGGGTTATAAATGCTTCTCCATTCTATTCAAAAGGGACTGGACTGAGCCTGGCACCTTAGACCCCTCGGCCATCCTGATACGCTAGGGACTGCACTGAGAAGCTGTGCTTCCCAGCCTCTTGTCCCCAAATAGACCAATCAGTCCGAGCACTCCATCTTGAGCCAAAGGATGATCAGTTCAGTAACATGCCTTAGTATTGTTATGAAAAGCATTGTCAGGATATTCAAAATGCAAAAAAGTGACCATTAGAGAAATAAGATTAGGAGAAGTCTGTCATTTTCCAAATTTTCTCAAATATGGTTTTGCTTGTCTTAAAATGAATGCATACCCACACGCAAGTGCGCGTGCACACACACACACATGCACACACACACACACAAACACAACAAACTCTAAAACCTATTTCGGCTCATTGTTCTCCAGGGAGACTGGGCATTTCTGTGCAGTACGTTAGAGAAGGCTGCCTGCCTGCACCTTAAACTCAGCAGTAATTGCAATTATCTCCTTTGCAGTGGATGTGATGAAGACTGACTAAAGGTCTCTAAGTCTGCTGGCTCTCCATGTTCTCATAAATAATAAAACAAGGCTCCATGACAACGAGTACATAAAAAGTTTTGAAACAGCACAAGGTAGTCCTGAAATCTTCAAATTCCTAAGCTCATAAAGTATCCTCGGTTAGTTTTCTGGGCATACGTAGCTTTGTAACAAAACTAAGTGATAAGACCACGCATGAATATCCATGCATGAATAGCTGTGACAAGTCCACTTCACCCGACTAGTGCTATCATCCTTCAGCTATTTTTTAAGGAGTTTCTCTTCTGGGCTTCCCCCTTCTTGAAGGGTTCAGCTCTTCCTGTGCTGTGTGGTCCTCTCCACTGTACATTTGAGTTCCTCAAAGGCAGGGACCGAGTTTTGTTCAAGACTGTGTGAACACACCCGACAATCAAAACACATTAAGGACTAAAAGGATTATGATAATAAAGAAACTCTGTCATCAGGATCACCTCTTTGAAGGCACAGGGCACATACTTTCACTCATACAAGACTAACTTCTCTTGGTGGTGCTAGGGGTAAAGAATACGCCTGTCAATGCTGGAGACCTGGGTTTGATCCTTGGGTTGGGAAGATCCCCTGGGATATGTAGGAAGGAAATGGCAACCCACTCTAATATTCTTTCCTGGAAAATTCCAAGAACAGAGAAGCCTGGCACGCTATAGTCCATGGGGTCGCAAAGACATGACTAAAGTCAGACATGACTAAGTCTGCACACACACAGACGTACAATTTGTCTCAATGCCAGAAATGTAACAACTTCCTCAGTGCAAAGTTTATAAATGAGGAAACTGAGACTGGAGAGCCTAAATCAATGATTCAAAGGCTCCACAGCAAGTTGATGGCAGCCCTGCTCACTCCCGGTGCATAATCCCTTCCCCAATACTGCTTGGTGCTTCTCCTGATGAAAGTGAAAGAGGAGAGTGAAAAAGTTGGCTTAAAGCCCAACATTCAGAAAATGAAGATCATGGCATCTGGTCCCATCACTTCATGGGAAATAGATGGGGAAACAGTGGAAACAGTGTCAGACTTTATTTTTTTGGGCTCCAAAAGCACTGCAGATGGTGACTGCAGCCATGAAATAAAAAGACGCTTACTCCTGGGGAGAAAAGTTATGACCAACCTAGATAGCATATTCAAAAGCAGGACATTACTTTGCCAACAAAGGTCTGTCTAGTCAAGGCTATGGTTTTTCCTGTGGTCATGTATGGATGTGAGAGTTGGACTGTGAAGAAGGCTGAGCACCGAAGAATTGATGCTTTTGAACTGTGGTGTTGGAGAAGACTCTTGAGAGTCCCTTGGACTGCAAGGAGATCCAACCAGTCCATTGTGAAGGAGATCAAGCCTGGGATTTCTTTGGAAGGAATGATGCTAAAGCTGAAGCTCCAGTACTTTGGCCACCTCATGTGAAGAGTTGACTCATTGGAAAAGACTCTGATGCTGGGAGGGATTGGGGACAGGAGGAGAAGGGGACAACCAAGGATGAGATGGCTGGATGGCATCATGGACTCGATGGATGTGAGTCTGAGTGAACTCCGGGAGATGGTGATGGACAGGGAGGCCTGGCATGCTGCGATTCGTGGGGTCGCAAAGAGTTGGACATGACTGAGCGACTGAACTGAACTGAACTGACCCATCAGCCCCTTTCACTCCTCCACCCTCCCAGGCAAGTCATGCTGTTTTCTTTTTCATCTTTTTACCTTCCCCTAGTTGAGCTCTGGGCTCAACAGATGGTAGAGATATCTGTCCATCAAGTGAAATGAAAGTGAAAGTATTAGTCATTCAGTTGTGTCTGACTCTTTGTGACCCCATGGACTGTAGCCTAGCAGGCTCCATGGGATTTTCCAGGCAAGAATGCTAGAGTGGGTTGCCATTCCCTCCTCTAGGGAATCTTCCTGACCCAGGGATCAAACCCAGGTCTACTGAATTGCAGGCAGATTCTTTACCACCTGAGCCACGAGGGAAACCCTCAAGGGCTCTGTTAAATGAAATTTAAACCCAAGAAGATGTCTATTATCTGGAGTCTGTTTGAATTCCATTTCTGGTATAATCAGTATCTGGTTATTTATCTAATTTGGCAGTCAGTCAAACTGAACTGCTACCCCATATCTTTTGAGTTGTAGGAGTAGGGATAAAGAAATAAACTGTCAGAGCCCATCTTTTGGGTGTGGGGATAGGGGTAAATAAAGATTTGTGTTGCCTATAGATATGAGTAAATGAAAAAAATATATATGCTTTCTCATTATAGGCTTATTTTCAAAATTCACTACCATAAATATCACTGGCTTGTTTTGACAAATCTTATTGTAATCATAATTAATTAGGAAGCTTGACTGTCCTCCTTTATGTATCATCTATTAAAATGTTCATAAAACTGTTTACTTATTTCTTGATTAATTTAGATTTTAAAATATCATCATCTAGGATTTCCCTGGTGGTCCAGTGGTTAAGAATCTACCTGCCAATGCAGGCGATGTGGGTTCTATCCACGGTCTGGGAAGATCCCACTTGCTGCAGGGCAACTACGCCCATGGACTGCAACTACTGAGCACAAGTGCTGCAGCTACTGAAGCCTGTACATCTAGAGCCTGTGCTCTCCAGGAGAGGTCACCACAATGAGAAGCCCACGCACTGGAATGAAGGATAGCCCCTGTTCACCACACCTAGAGAGAAGCTCACCTGCAGCAATGAAGACCCAGCACAGACCAAAAAAAAAAAATTAGCTTTTGAGGAGTGCATGTTACTCCTCTTCCTTTTCATTAATTCTCTTCCTTCCTTCCTTCTTTCCTTCCTTCTACTCTTCTCTGAAGTCTACTGGTACCTGCATATCCACTGCAGGGATGTCAAAACTGCAAGGCTACTGTCTAGCTTTAACTGCATATCAAACAACACCAAACCCTAGTGGCTTAAAATAAAAACCATTTATTACTTCTTATAAGCTGAGTGGGAAATAGATGGGGAAACAGTGGAAACAGTGTCACACTTTATTTTTGGGGGGCTCCAAAATCACTGCAGATGGTGACTGCAGCCATGAAATTAAAAGACGCTTACTCCTTGGAAGGAAAGCTATGACCAACCTAGATAGTATATTCAAAAGCAGAGACATTACTTTGCCAACAAAGGTCCATCTAGTCAAGGCTATGGTTTTTCCTGTGGTCATGTATGGATGTGAGAGTTGGACTGTGAAGAAAGCTGAGCACTGAAGAATTGATGCTTTTGAACTGTGGTGTTGGAGGAGACTCTTGAGAGTCCCTTGGATTGCAAGGACATCCAACCAGTCCATTCTGAAGGTGATCAACCCTGGGATTTCTTTGGAAGGAATGATGCTAAAGCTGAAACTCCAGTATTATGGCCACCTCATGAGAAGAGTTGACTCATTGGAAAAGACTCTGATGCTGGGAGGGATTGGGGGCAGGAGGAGAAGGGGACGACAGAGGATGAGATGGCTGGATGGCATCACGGACTCGATGGACGTGAGTCTGAATGAACTCTGGGAGTTGATGATGGACAGGGAGACCTGGTGTGCTGCGATTCATGGGGTCGCAAAGAGTCGGACACGACCGATCTACTGAACTGAACTGAAATAACTGTTAAATGTAGTTACAACCAGCATGCTTTCTTATCCAAAAGACAGCTGATGATGATGCCATTGAGTAAAATTTGAGGCCTGATTTCTTCCAAAAAATCTGCACTACCTGATCAATGTCAAAAGAAAATAAACTGATTTAGCTAATAGATTACACATAATCTCTGTTCCTTGTATAACCTATAGCTAGTTTTTTGCTGGTTTAGATTTAACTTTTTTTTCTTAAACTGTACATACACAGAATTGGATTACACATGATACTTGATTCACATTTACTTATAATCAGTCTACACATGTCCTGTTTTTCTTCTTTCAACTGTTTATTCACATTTTGGTAACATAATAACCAGCAAGAATCCCAACGCTTCAAAAAAATCTATGACCTAATCAGTTCACTTGCTTAGTCATATCTGACTTTTTGTGACCCCATGGACTGCAACAAGCCAGGCTTCTCTGTCTCTCACCAACTCCAGGAGCTTGCTCAAACTCATGTCCATCGAGTCAGGGATGCCATCCAACCATCTCATCCTCTATTATCCCCTTCTCCTCCTGCCTTCAATCTTTTCCAGCATCACGGTCTTTTCTGATGAGTTGGTTCTTCATGTCAGGTGACCAAAGTATTGGAGCTTCAGCTGCAGCATCAGTCCTTCCAATGAATATTCAGGACTGATTTCCTTTAGGATGGACTGGCTGAATCTCCTTCCAGTCCAAAGGACTCTCAAGAGTCTTCTCCAACACCACAATTCAAAAACATCAATTCTATGGTGCTCAGCTTTCTTTATAGTCCAACTCTCACATGCATGCATGACTACTGGAAAAACCATAGCCTTGATGAGATGGACCTTTGTTGGCAAAGTATGTCTCTGCTTTTTAATATGCTGTCTGGATTGGTCATAACTTTCCTTCCAAGGAGTAAGCGTCTTTTAATTTCATTGCTGCAGTCACCATCTGCAGTGATTTTGGAGCATCAAAAAATAAAGTATGCCACTGTTTCCACCATTTCCCCATCTATTTGCCATGAAGTCATGGGACTGGATGCCAAACTGGACAGCTACATGTAAAAGAATGAAATTAGAACAATCTTTAATGCCACATACAAGAATAAAGTCAAACGGATTGAAGACCTAAATACGATCAGATATTATAAAACGCCTAAAGGAAAACACATAGGCAGGACACTCTTTGGCATAAATTTCAGCAATATCTTTCTTGATCCATTTTGCAGAACAATAAAATAAAAACAAAAATAAGCAAATGGGATATCAGTTCAGTTTAGTTCAGTCTCTCAGTCATGTCTGACTCTTTGCGACCCCGTGAATCGTATCATGCCAGGCCTCCCTGTCCATCACCATCTTCCAGAGTTCATTCAGACTCATGTCCATCGAGTCCGTGATGCCATCCAGCCATCTCATCTTTTGTCGTCCCCTTTTCCTCCTGCCCCCAACCCCTCCCAGCATCAGAGTCTTTTCCAATGAGTCAACACTTTGCATGAGGTGGCCAAAGTACTAGAGCTTCAGCTTTAGCATCATTCCTTCCAAACAAATCCCAGGGTTGATCTCCTTCAGAATGGATTGGTTGGATCTCCTTGCAGTCCAAGGGACTCTCAAGAGTCTTCTCCAACACCACAGTTCAAAAGCATCAATTATTCGGCGCTCAGCAAAGCAAATCATAAACAAAGTGAAAACACATTCTACAGATGGGAGAAAATATTTCCAAACAATACTACTGGGAAGGGATTTGTTTCCAAAATATACAAATATACAAAATATACAAACAGTTCATATACTTTAATATATATAAAAATAACCCAATCAAAAATGGGCAAAAGATCTAAATAGAAATTTCTCCAAAGAAAACATACAGATGGCCAGCAGACACAGAAAAGATGCTCAGTATCACTAATAATTAGAGAAATGAAAATCAAAACTACAATGTAGTATCTCACCTTACACTCGTCAGAATGACCATCATTAAAAAGCCTGCAAATAATAAATGCTGGCAAGAATGTAGAGCAAAAGAACCTCCTACACTGTTAGTAGGAATGTAAATTGATACACCCACTATGGAAAACAGTATAGAGGAGCCTTCAAAAACTAAAGATAGAGTTACCATAGGATCCTGCAATCCACTCCTGGGAATATTTTCAGAGAAAACTATAATTCAAAAACATACATGCACCTCAATGTTCATAGCAACACTATTTTTAACAGCCAAGCCAAGACATAAAAACAATCCAAGTGTCCATTGACAGATAAATGGATAAAGAAGATATGGTGTGTGTGTATATACATATATATATAATGGAAATTTAGTCAACCATAAAAAAGACTGAAATAATGCCATTTGCATTATCATATTAAGTGAAGTAAATCAGATAGAGAAAGACAAATATCATATATCCCTTATAGGTAGAATCTAAAGAAAATGAAACAAAAGAACTTGTTTACAAAACAGACTCACAAACACAGAAAACAAACATATAGTTGCCAAAGAGTATATAGCAGGGGGCTATCTGCTTTGGTATCAGGGAGCAATAAATTAGGAGTTTGGGATTAACATATACACACTACAATATATAAGATAGATAACCAAGAAGGACCTATTGTATAGCAAGGCGGTTACATTCAATATCTTATAAAAACCTACAATGGAAAAAAAATCTGAAAAAGAATATATACATGTATCAGTTCAGTTCAGTTCAGCCGCTCATTCGTGTCCGACTCTTTGTTACCCCGTGAACCACAGCATGCCAGGCTTCCCTGTCCATCACCAACTTCCGGAGTCCACCCAAACCCATGTCCATTGAGCTGGTGATGCCATCCAACCATCTCATCTGCTGTCGTCCCCTTCTCCTCCTGCCCTCAATCTTTCCCAGCATCAAGGTTTTTTCAAATGAGTTAGTCTTCGCATCAGGTGGCCAAAGTATTGGAGTTTCATATGTATATACATATATATATAAATATACATATAAAACTGAATCAGTTTGCTGGCTATCTAAATTAATTATACTTCATTTAAAAATATTTTAAAAATCAATTGAACTACATACTAAAAATATACTGTATGATGCTTTAAAAATAAAATTATACATGTAATTAAAAAATTTGAAATGACAGTCATAAACAGGAACACATGGTAACTCATTTTATATATAATTCATTAGAATGGGTTTCATTAAAATATATTGTGATCCTTATAAATTAATTTAAGCTTATAGATAATCAGAAAAAAACCACCTTACACCTCACCCCACATATTCTTGTCAGTTAATTTTAAAAGCTACTCAATATTTTCTTCAGTTCAGTTCAGTTCAGTCGCTCAGTCATGTCCGACTCTTTGCAACCCCATGAATCTCAGTACACCAGGCCTCCCTGTCCATCACCAACTCCCGGAGTTCACTCAGACTCCCGTCCATTGAGTCCGTGATGCCATCCAGCCATCTCATCCTCTGTCGTTCCCTTCTTCTCCTGCCCTCAATCCCTCCCAGCATCAGAGTCTTTTCCAATGAGTCAACTCTTCACATGAGGTGGCCACATTAGTGGAGTTTCAGCTTTAGCATCATTCCTTCCAAAGAAATCCCAGGGCTGATCTCCTTCAGAATGGACTGTTTGGATCAATGTCTTTTTTGCTCAGATCAGCTAGAGTTTGTTTTGGCTGTTTGCAAATAAAAACCCTAACCAGTGCAATTTCCAAAGCTGTAAAATAAGCTACAAGGATTATTATACAACACAGTAGTCAATATTTTATAATAACTATAAATGGAGTATAACTTTTAAAATTTATGACTAACTATATGATACACCAGCAACATAATATTTTGGAACAAATATATTTCAATTAAAAAAAAGAAGAAAAATAAAAGAAACTATAAAAAACTTGAAAGAAGGTAGAAGAGAAAGGAAAAAATAAACAAAACTGGGGAACATAATCAAAAAACAGAAAATAGTATGGCAGAAATGTGTCCAAATATACTAGTAAATACAATAAATGTGGAGACCTGGGTTCAATCCCTGGGTTGGGAAGATCGCCTGGAGAAGGAAATGGCAACCCACTCCTGTATTCTTGCCTGGAACATTTCATGGACAGAGGAGCCTGGCAGGCTACAGTCCCTGGACTCACGGAGTCGGACTGAGTGATCCAGCAGAGCATGCATAGAGCGCTGTCCTGAGTCAGGGCAAGAGGGCTGGGTTTTTAAATCTCAGAGAGATGTGACCATGGGCCAGGTGGATCTCCTGACTGAGACAATTTCTGAAGAAGGCTGACTGCTGGCAATACTCTCAGCAGCTGGGGTGACAAGTCTTCTTTTCCAAAGAAGCATCTAAGCAGCACATGAGAGCACCCTCACAATTACAGATGACCAGATTTAACATATGTAAAGATGGGAAAGTTCAGGGGAAAAAAAAATGTTTAGAATACTTAATCACAATAAAAACATTTTGTGAGCTAAATCGTTTTCTTAAGGTTGGTATTCCCATAGGTTAACATTTCACTGATCTGAGCTGAACCTATGTATAATTCACAAGCACGAGGTTCCTCGGGGGAAAACCACAGACCATGGCCTCCACATCATGCAGCTTGAGAAGCATATGGGGACTTAAGCTATCATACTTTCTTCTTGTCTTAATAGCTCATTCAGGTTTCACCTCGGAGATTTTCATCAAGCACCCATATAATCTGAAAAAATAACAGGCCAGTCATATTAAAACCTGAGAGAGATGGTTCCATTTCTTGGGTGATTTAATTACTACCTAGCATTTAATATTACTTGGAAATGGAGGCAGTGAAGAACTGGGTAAAGTAATGAAGCATCTTTCATGATTGTTCAAATAATAAGTGTATGCATCATTGTCAAAAGATGGGGACCAAAAAATCAGAGGCAGTTTGTTTAAAGATCAAAGTAGGATCTAAAGGTTAATTGTCAAGATAAGAAACACATATCTAAACAAAAAGAAGAAAAATACTATTCTAAAAAATATCAAACCAGTTTGCATTTTTCCCATTTCTATACAAATGTGTTTATGAGCATGTATTAAAGTAGAAAAATCATAGCTGAATATCTACTCATATATAGGGTTATCTATGAGATATTAACTGAATAAAAGCAAAAACAAGTTGAAAGAAAATGTGTATATTATGCTACTATTATGGTGATAAAATAATCAACCAACCAAAACTATATTTTTCTGCATTTATGTGCTTATATGCATTTATGTGAGCAAGTAGAAAAGCAAAACTAGTAATATGAGAATGGGAGTGAAAAGAATGTGTGATATCACATTATCACATCTTTGCTGCATATTGTTTCACCAGTTACAATAAGGACTATTCATTTTTGAGTTGAAAAACACAGGAAGAAATTCATACAAATGAAAAACAACATAGAACAACACATAGATCCAATTCATAAAGTAGGAATTTTCAGGCTGTTTTTTTAAAAAGCAGCTCTACAAATCATTTAGAAGAGCCAAAACACCTTTCAAGGAGCTTGGTGTGGAGAAATAAGCATATATGATACAGGAATAAAGAGTTTTTCTTTTTTGTCTATAGCATGTGGTACAATCTTAACCTAAGAAGCAATCTGAGCTAATCAGCCTGTCCTATTCATATGGAACCATTCAGAGTAGAACAAATCTTTACCAAAAATGGTACAATGACTTGAGGAAAATAATTATAGAGTGATTTTTATGAATTACTAGGGTTAGTTTGGATAGAAGATATTTGTTTTAGATTTTGCCTTATAAGGTAAATTGGTTCAATAAATGCCACTCTATAGGCCTAAAGATTTACAAAAGAATGTAGTATTATAGAAAAATATGAAGAAAGAGCTTTTCTGAATGAGGGAATTCTAATCGGAGGAAAATTTATAATATCTAATGGATAAATGAGAGATATTGGATTAGCTGATGATCTAAGATATATTGGATTAGCTGGTGATCTACAGTGGACTAATTTAAAAGATGCTATAAGCCATTGTCTGGTGGCTCAGAGGTTAAAGCGTCTGCCTCCAATGCGGGAGACCCGGGTTTGATCCCTGGGTTGGGAAGATCCGCTGGAGAAGGAAATGGCAACCCACTCCAGTATTCTTGCTTGGAGAATCTCATGGACTGAGGAGCCTGGTGGGCTGCAGTCCATGGGGTCACAAAGAGTCGGACACGACTGAGTGACTTTACTTACTTACTTACTTATAAGACCATTGTGAAAATTCCTTAAAGGATTCATAAGGGGATTCTATTTTGTAAGCAGAAAAAACTGAACATGAGAAAGATGTTTGGATTATTAATTATACCAAAATCTTTAAATATATTAGAATAAATTAAAATCAAATGGGACTGTGTACATAAAGCTCTATCAAATTTCTCCCAGTGTTGGGAAGAGTTAAACTTAATAATAATAATTTTAAATGTCCTCAAACGTCAGGTTTCATAGTTTACAACTTGATTTAATGTGAAAATTTTCTTTCAAAAGTGAATAGTGCATAATCATGTTCCATAGAGCTTTCTGTATCAAAAATATCTACTACAATCAGTGTTGTCTTATCTGTCTTCTACATAGCCAGGCCTCCAGTTTGGATGAATTTAGTGTACAAGTAAACCTATTTTCTTAAAAATGAGGCCAATATATAAGAAGAAAATTCTATTAGGAAAGAGTACCTATAATCTTAGCTGAATGATCTAAAAACATTACATCCACTTTTCATGAAATGAAAACCACAGGACTTCATAAATTCTTCCTTTGTGGAGAACAACTTGGTGCATCTGAAAGCATGATCCATCTATACAATACATGAAAACAACTCGGAACAGACGTGCAAACCAGCCAAAGCAAGGCGAGATCCCACTGTGCAAACCTGAATCCCATGCAGACAATTTCAAGATTATTTATTGCACCTCGGTGTTACAGGGAATGAAGATGACTAATTGTGCATAACCATTTTTCAAATGGCTTCCATATCAAAAATATCTATTAAATTCAGCACTACTTCTTTTTCCGACTCCCAGTTTATCCAAGTCTCCAGTTGACATTGATTTATTTTTCATGTAAAGTATTGGGGCTTGCAGCGTGCCCAGCACTTTGTCAGGCATGCTCACAAGTCATATAATCCAGTCTCTAGCACAGACCGTCTCTCCATTTTCAGTTCAGTTCAGTCGCTCAGTCGTGTTCGACTCTTTGAGACCCCATGGACTGCAGGATGCCAAGCCTCCCTGGCCATCACCGACTCCCAGAGTTTACCCAAACTTATCTCCATTGAGTCGGTGATGCCATCCAACCATTTCATCCTTTGTCATCGTCCCCTTCTCCTCCTGCCTTCAATCTTTCCCAGCATCACGGTCTCTTCAATGGGGTCAGCTCTTTGCATCAATCAGCCAAAGTATTGGAGCTTCAGCTTAAGCATCAGTCCTTTCAGTGAACACTCAAGACTGATCTCCTTTAGGATGGACTGGTTGGATCTCCTTGCAGTCCAAGGGACTCTCAAGAGTCTTCTCCAACACCACAGTTAAAGCATCAATTCTTCAGTGCTCAGTTTTCTTTATAGTCCAACTCTCACATCCATACATGACTACTGGAAAAATCATAGCCTTGACTAGATGGAACTTTGCTGGCAAAGTGATGTCTCTGCTTTTTAATATGCTGTCTCTCCATTTTACAAATGAGTAAACTGAAGGCAAGAAATATTCAGCATTGTGTCCAAGGTCATACAACAAATTAATGACTAGCCTGGGTCATAGCTCAGTTGGTAAAGAATCCGCCTGTAATGCAGGAAACCCTGATTTCATTCCTGGGTTGGGAAGATCCCCTGGAGATGGGAAAGGCTACCCACTCTAGTATTCTGGCCTGGAGAGTTGCTGGCATTGCTTGTTAAATAAACCATTCTTTCCTGCTGTATTAAGTTTTTAACTTTTGTTATACACTAAATTCATGAACACACTGGCATCTGTTTCTGGAATCTTGTCATTTTGGATCCCGTACTAACTCAAAAGCACAAGAGGCACCAATTTTCTGCCAGATTCTTCATTTAGCAAACATACATTGAATGTAACATGGAATGAGAGTTATGAAAATACAAAAAAGGATGGTAACTCCTCCCATAGGGTCTTACAGCTTGTAGGGGTAACAGGGTGATATCATACACATACATAAAGTGTTAATCAACAATACCATGTGCTATCTTTCATGGCAAGACAAAATCTGTAGGCGAAACAGCTGGTGATAGATGGTTTCAAATCAGAAGTGCACACAGTATAGACCGTAATGTGCAGAGGAAATTTGGAGCAAGGGGAACTGACATAGCCCTTGAAATGAAATTAGACGACTAATACCAGAATCCAGGAGCTTTGAATATTTGAGCATGCAGATTCCTCTCATTTTGTGACTATAGGAAAAATCAGAAAATACTTTTATGATGTTAGCATCATAGCTAATAACTGCTACCAATCATCAGTAAAAATGCATAATCTTAAAATAGCATTCAATATTGATGGCTCAATTATTTCTATTTCGGTCTTAAATATATTTGTTTTTTGAATTATGATGATATTGCTTTAAAAATTCTAGTTTCATAGCATTAAAAAATCGTCCAAAGCAAATATAAGCATCTCACTGAATGGTGAGATACAGCTAGTCTGCCTTCATCCATTTATGTAAAATTCTAGGGCACATAGGGACAGGAGAGTTCAGGACTCAGGCTTGGTTTTGGTTGTTTCTTTTCACCTGTGATGTGTGAAGACTGCTGCCCCTTGTCATAGAGGTAGTCCATCATTACGTCATTAATAGACCTCACCAGAATAAGATTTCATTACTGTGGATATTGGATAAGGCCCTGCCAGAAGGCCTTCAATACCCTATGGATAAGATGTGCTAAGTCCCCAAATTAGGTACATGCGTCTTTGGGCAGAAATTTGAGGGTTTATACTGGGTTTGAGGAGCTCTGATCAAGATGTTTCCCTGGGGTGACAAACCCATAATTGCACTTATCAGCTCTAGGCTACCTTGATTAATGCAACCTTCTGTGATTTATCACCCAGACTATTTTTAACAGGTGCTCTCCTCATTGTAATAGACTAGAGATGTTCAAGAATGCCCATATGGGCTTGTTTTAGTTATTCATTTGGTGAAATTTCCTGAGGACACATTACAAGCCAAAAAAAAAAAAAAACCAGTCATTTTGTAGCTACCTGGGATTAGTTGATGTCAGACCGGATATTTTCAGCCCAACCTCCTTAATGCTTTAAAAGTGTCTGCTTTTTCTTCCTGTTATTCTCTGATCACCACACATGAATACTGACATTCAACGCTTTTGGGTAAGGCAGTGTCTGCCAGATCCTCCACTCTCCACTGTGTGTGTGTGTGTGTGTGTGTATGTGAGTGTGTGTGTGTGTATGTGTGTGTATGCTCAGTCGCTCAGTCACTCAGTCAAGTCATATCCTACTCTTTGTGACCCCATGGACTGCAGCCCTCCAGGCTCCTCTGTCCATGGGATTTCCCAGGCAAGAATACTGGTGTGAGCTGCCATGGCCTCCTCCAGGGGATCTTCCTGATCCGGGGATTCAACCCATGTTTCTTGTGTCCCCTGCATTGACAAACAGATTCTTTACCACTTTGCTACCTGGGAAGCTCATTGAAGTTTTGAAGTGAGTAGCTGGGAGAAGGGAGATACCATAGAAATGGAGAAGGTGGGCATTTTAGTTGGGGCATAGAGACATTGAGGCTCCTATGGGCATTGAGGTGGAGATGCTGAGTGAGCAATTAAAAATTAAACCATAAAAAGTTTACCTCCTCAGGAAATGTGCTACCTTCTAGGGGCCATTCTATGATATGACACAAAGCTGCTTTTTCCTGTCCTCCAATTGTACATCTAAGAAAACTGTTCCCTTTTGTAGGAAAGGCTCAGGATATATGTTGGGATAGGGGCAGAGATCAGAGGAAAACAACTCCAAGGATAGATCTGGATCATTCCATTTCTCCTAAAAATGAGGCTTGGCTCAACCATCACCACCTCCCTGTAAATTTAAATTTGTTGTGAAAATCTGGGGCCTGTAATTACCTGAAGGATAGAACTCCCATGTTCCTCATTACCTATGTGAAGAGATAATCTGAAGATATTTGAGATCTAGCATTTCTCAGTTTGGAAAATGGTGACAGACAAGGAAACCCTCATTAGCATTTCCATTTTGCATTTCAAATAGAAGGGAGGGGGTGTTCAAAACTGAGCCTGCTAAAGCTCTAAAGCATCCCTTAATTACATGTTTGGTAATGCCTGAAAGGCTGAGGAGTCCCTGGAAAGAAAAAAGGAGTGCTGACTAAATTTCTATGCCTTTTGAGGGTGGATAGGAAGAATGGAAAGAATCTTAAAGTCTCAGGGTGGAAGGAGGCTGCAAAGGTGATTTATTACTTTCCAATCCTTCACTGTGGTGAGGAGGGGGGAAGGCTATGAAAATGGTCCCAAAGTTATGGAGTTCTCTCCTCTTTTAAACAGCCATCTTACCAGGAGACCCATAGGCTTCCTGACAGGCTGCTCCAGCATCTATTGTCTGATGGTCAAAATTCATGTCTCTCATCTCACCTAAATAGTTCAGAGTTAATAACTCATTCTCTTTGGGATATTAATGATAAACCATTTGTAAAGACAGGCTTAATTTCTAAATGGTATAGCACAAACTATCAGATGGAAGTGTCAGGAACAGAGACTTTGAGAAATGTTTTCTTATTTCTTTTTAATCCTTCCTTTTGTCTTACACAAACCGCTTTTTTCCCCTCTTCTCCCTTTTCCTCATCTATCGTCTTATTCATCAATTACAGTATTACTTTGTGTTAACAAGATATTATCAATTTCAAAGCTTTTAGCCATATTCATTTTTTGAATGTAGACATTAAAGTGTGTGTCTGAGTATCTTGAAATAGCCAATATTCCCTAGCATTATCTAATTGAATATTTCTCATATTAGAAGTATCTAACATTAGAATGCTATTTGCTATAAGATCTTTTCAAGTAAATTGTCTAGATTAAAAACAAATGAGATGCTCATGTATGGCAGAAACCATCACAATATTGTAGAATAATTATCCTTCAATTAAAAATAAATAAAATTAGAAAAAAATGAGAAAAAGCCTTACCAAGAAAACTGACTTTATCATGCTATATCTTATCAGTATCCTGTCCCCACTGGCCACCCACACCCTCTTACTCTCACTAAGCCACGACTATTTCCCATCCTCATTGTTCTCTCCCATTCATTCTACTCAGCATCTCCTTCTGGTCCACCCACCATGAACACCCATATTCTCCTAGCAGGTTCCTCCCCACTCACTGTTCAACACGTGAAACTTCACATCTAGTGTTTCTCTCATGCCGCTCATTTGCACTGGCACTTGCTTTTACTTTTTCCTACCTGACCCTTTCTGGAGGGATTATCAGAGCATGACTCTCCTTACTCTGCTGCAGAATATAACCGCCATCTACCTCTCCCCCAAAATTCAATCGTGATTAAAAAGCAATAAAACAATTGTAAGAGATATTGCCTATAGTATATAGTTCTATCAATCTAGACTTATGAATATTAATCCTTTTTTAGTCATGAAACCCTTTGAGAATCTGCTGAAAACTAGAAACTTTAGAAAAGTACACACTATTGTGTATATATTCAAATCAGGGGGTGTGGATCCCTGTCACTAGGTTAGGCACTTCGAGGTGAATAAGGTACATCTTGGACTGAGATGGCCACTTAGAAATCATGGTCCCCAAACGGCATCATCTGTGGGATTCTGGAATCGATCTCACTGAGCAGCTCCCTAATGTTAAGCCCACACTATATGACTGAAAAACACCCGAAGACCACCACCCAAGAAAGCTGTTGGGTTGCTAAGTCATGTCTGACTCCGCGATCTCATGGACTGCAGCATGCCAGACTCCTTTTTCCTCCACTGTCTCCTGGAGTTTGCTCTAAGTCATGTCCATTGAGTCGGTGATGCTATCTAACCATCTCATCCTCTGCCATCCTCTTCTCCTTTTGCCTTCTATCTTTCCCAGTATTAGGGTCTTTTCCAATGAGCTGGCTCATTGCATCAGGTGATCAAAGTATTGGTACTTGAGATTACAGTCAAGAAGAATTGTAATTGAGGAGTGTGGCCACTCACTCACACCTCTTTCAGGTTCAGAAATCTTGGTTTCTTTCATTCCCAGGAAACCTTGCCAGGCACACTCCCACCTGTTAACTCTGCTGCTTGCCTTTGCTCCTTTGCAGATCTGCAGAGTTGACACTAAGGTTGACATTCGCTTTCTGGAGGTTTTTCCTCAGCTACCACTTTCTCAGTGACGCCATCCTATTTTAGAATGGAAAGGATTCCCACTCTCCACACGATTCCATTTCTCTTCCTTGTTTTACTTTCCCTTATTGTTGTTTAGTCACTCAGTCGTGTCCATCTCTTTCGTGACCCTATGGACTGTAGCTTGCTAGTCTCCTCTATCCACAGGATTTCCAGGCAAGAATATGGGTGTTGGCTGCCATTTCCTTCTCCAAGGGATCTTCCTGACTCAGGGATTGAACCTGGGTTCATGCAATAGCAGGTGGATTCTTTACTGCTGAGCCACTTTACTTCTTTTACTGCCTGTCTCCTTCCACTGAATGAGGAGAACATTCTGTTTTGTTCACTGGCCTACTCTCAGCCCCTAGAATAATGCTTGACAGAAGATGCTCAGATATTTGTTGAATGAGTAAATGAACAAAAAGATGAAGGTATCCCTCTTTCTAGCTGCCTGCCAGGAAGCTCAGGATAAAATTTTCAGTTGATCAATATAATGTGTATATCACTTTGTGGTATGCATTTTTGTATTCAGCTTACTCCTGGCTTCATTTTATTTTTTCCATCCTTTTATGCCTTTTCTCTCATTTTCTCAGTCACATATTTTGTCCTTTGTGTGTGTGTGTGTTATATATAATTTTATCAACCCCTTCAAGTCTGTTTTACAGGAGGCATGGAATTCATGCATTATTTTTCATTCGTCACCATTGTCTCCTCTCTTCATTTTTTTGTCTATTTGTATATTTTAGAATGTTTCTCCCACTATTTTCTATCATCTCCACTATTTTGCTTTTTTTTAGCCATATCTTTTGGATAGAAACATCGTCCTAGCATACAAGTAAAGGTTGCAGTCTGTGATAGATAGATAGATGATAGACAGATAAATAGAGAGAGCGAGCTATATCATCTCCACTATTTTGCTAACATACAAGTAAAGGTTGTAGAGATACATAGATAGAAATAGAGATCCTGAATTTGTGTTATGTTTTGAAGATAATTACAGAGGACACATTTGTGAAAGTTTGTCTTTCTGGAAAGTTTCTTCGGACTTCGAGAAACTTATGTAAATTTGTAATAACAACTGCACTAGAAATATAGAAATAAGTTCTGCACAGTGAAATTTTTATTTCTAAACTTAGCTAAAAATAAAATCTCTTTTTCTAGCATTCTAGTGAAAATGATCATCCAAAGGGCTTTTCTCTCTTCATGTGACTCAATGAGGTGTGTTTCTAAATCTGTCTCCACCAAAGTGCCCATAAAGGCAGAAAGAGAGAGCAAGTGTACACCAGCAGGACTTTTAAAGACTTGTATTTTCTCTTAAAAATACATATGAAGCTGGCTTTCTATTACAGTTTACATAAGGATAATACTTTAAATTTGGAGAAGGCAATGGTAACCCACTCCAGTACTCTTGCCTGGAAAATCCCATGGGTGGAAGAGCCTGGTAGGCTGCAGTCCATGTGGTCGCGAAGAGTCGGACACGACTGAGTGACTTCGTTTTCACTTTTCACTTTCATACATTGGAGAAGGAAATGGCAACCCACTCTAGTGTTCTTACCTGGATAGTCCCCACGACTTGGGGAGCCTGGTGGGCTGCCGTCTATGGAGTCGCACAGAGTCGGACATGACTGAAGCATCTTCCACGATCTTGATCTTTTACCTAATTCCCATAATAGGAAGTCAGGGCACCTTATTCTAAGAGTAAGTGGACTAATAATATTTATTTAAATCCTAAAATGTACTTCAAGGAATGGACTGAGAAAAATGTAGGAGGGGTGCTGGCATTTACTGAATTCCTATAATATATCAGCATGATCATTAATGATCTTATTTATTATTTGTACTGTTCCATGAGATTTCTGATGTTATTCTCAAATGAGGACACGTAAGCTAGATGTTGGTTAACTTGCCCTGACTCACACTGCTAGAAAATGGCAATGATATTTAGAAGTTTGAGTTTATTTAGTTTCAAAATCCATAATTTTTCATGACATTGAGGTCACCTCTTTGGTCTCGATAGCATTTATCTCTCTTAAAAAGAGAAAAACAAATGCAGTTGTTAATTCTAAAAACAGAAATGCTAATCAGCATTGATACTGACTTTGTGTTTTCATGTTTTATCAACAAAGGAAGCCAGCTGTATTTCTTTGCAACAGTTTTTCTCTATGCTGCTTTCTATTTACCAAGAAGTATCGTGTCACTAAAGAATGAAAATTTGGAAGAGAAGAAATGAAGAATCTACTTCATGACTGGTAGCTTGAGCTACTGCCAGACTACTTACATCTATCTGAAATTGGCTGAAGGTTGAGTAATATAATACTCAACTTACATATATGATATATAATGTATCACATACATTATTATATGTATGTATGTGTGTGTTTTCTGTTATTTTTCAAATGTACAAACAGACTATGCTGTGTGCCATGTCACTTTAGTCATGTCCGACTCTGCGACCCTATGGACTCTAGCCTGTCAGGCTCCTCTGTCCGTGGGATTCTTCAGGCAAGAATACTGGAGTGAGTTGCCATGCTCTACTTTAGGGGATCTTCTGGTCCCAGGGTTCAAACCTGTATTTCTTTACATCTGCTGCATTGCAGGTGGATTCTTTTTTTTTTTCCCTTAAAAAAAGAGAATTTGTAAAAATATGGAACCCTTCACGAATTTGTGTGTCATCCTTGCGCAGTGGCCATGCTAATCTCTGTATCGTTCCAATTTTAGTATATGTGCTGCCAAAGTGAGCACTGCAGGTGGATTCTTTACCACTAGCATAATTCATTTAAATACAAAATGCATTTTACTAAATTCAGAATAGTTTTTGGACCTTGAGTATTTTCCTCTCTCAATGAATATTAAAGTATAATGGATACACAGATATAATAAAAAATAATATTTTATTTTAGAAAGAGGTTTTAATGCTAATTAAGGTCATGAGGGACTCCTAGATTTTCTTTTTTAAGAAGGAATTTTGTTCCATGTGGTTTTCAGAAGTACACTAAATTTACTTTTGTACTATTCTGCACTTTGTCTATCTCCAGAAAGATTTTGAAGTACATGGTGGATTTAATCCCATTAATCTTTGGAAAAATGATGAGTGGTTCAGTTTCTGATTTTTTCATAATCAGCTG
Organism: Aepyceros melampus; assembly: GCA_006408695.1. NCBI lineage: Eukaryota > Metazoa > Chordata > Mammalia > Artiodactyla > Bovidae > Aepyceros > Aepyceros melampus. The sequence continues at coordinate 377,559 of SJXQ01008014.1, read as the reverse complement.
TTCTAAGTGTAAGATATTACTGCCTTATAGGGACATCTGCTGGTAGATAAATAAAGGTCTGGAACAATAAAATACTGCCTTCTCAGTGTTTGCCCAGGCATTGGTCTGAGGCTGTAGCCTTTCTCGTATGCATCTGCTTCAGACAGTACATGGCTGTTAAAATTCTAAGTAAATATTATATTATTTCACAGTCCTATTCTCAGGTCACATAAAACTTGCCTTTATTACAAATGTGCATTCTTCTCACAATAGATTCACATGTTTATTTAATTTTTATCTCCAGACTGACCATATATTATCCTGAAAACCTCAGGCTTTCTGGAAGCATATGTGCTCTGGGGCAGATGGCATGAAAATTGTAGACCTTGGAGTTCACACTCTCCATCGTAAGCCATCACCTGTTCTGCTACCTGCTTTGGATTTCCAGATCCTCATGAAACATGCAAGAGAAAAGAAAAACCACTTTGTCACATTGCAGAAACAAAAGTAAAGTAAATTTGATAATGTTATTAATGTTTCAAACTTTCAAACTCTAATTTTTTCATGGGGTTGGGGGGGGCTTCTTAATAATTTTAGTAGTAAGTCAAAATATTCTTCTCCCACTCAGCCACACAAGGTTATCCAGCAATAATTAGCTGTAGCTAAGTAATTATCACCTTACATTTGAAAAAGGATTACCTGATGAAAGTAAAGCAACTGATAGTATTATTTCTACTAAACTTAACCATTGCCAGGAAGATGAAATAATTTATTTTCTTAGGGGTTTCACTGAACAAGGATCACCTTCATACTCCATCTTTGGAAAAGCAGAACTGTGTTAAATCATATACTGTAGACTTAAAACTAAATTGCCCATAAAAGTCAATATTACCAAGAATATAGTGGAGCAGCTTATTCATGCCACTTCTTTAAACTCACTGCACATTAATGTGCTAATGTGACAGAAAATAATCATCATGTGCCTTCCCAGTGCTTTTTCTCTATTGTTTATATATGTATATTTTTAAAGCAGGTAGAAGATTGTTTCATCAGTTAAGGCATTCCCTGCCAAAAGAAGCGACATAATCATTAACTAATTACAACTAAATAATAGCATAGTTCATTTTGACAAGTTAACGCACATTCTGTTAAGAGTTGAAAGCTCAAGAAAGAGAATAATGAAGCTACTATGCTCAAAAAATCTTCAGAGCCAATACGGGAAATAAACTCTTCTAGAGTTTTCACCAACCGCATGTCTTTCTTTTACTCTCTTGCTCTTATTGTATAAAAGGCATTAGGATTTATGTTAACACTTTACAATAACACACTAAGCTATCAACTTATTTTTCCTGATTTTAACCAATCATAAGCCATACAGTCTACTGACATTCAAAGTTTCAACATGCTGAAATCATCATTTTGGCTGTTGCCCATATTACCAATGAAGCAGCAAGATGCACATGGTGACTCTCAGATGTGAAAAGAATAAGGAAAAGCAAGTCAAGAGAGGAAAATCAGTGTTTCCAAATGTAATCCAGTTTGTTTCAGAAGCCAAAACAAACACAAGGACATGCCTGCAATGGCGTGTTAGCAGTACTGTCTCTGAGGAGCCTCATACCCTAACTGAAAAATAACTTTTAAAAATTAATGCAAAATTAAATTGTGTATTTTGTGATTTCTTAAACAATGACTCAATTTTTTTTTATTTTTACTATTCCAGTGTCTGATGAATGATCAGTGTCTAATCATTCCCAATCTCCTCACATATATTCCATCAAAATTCTGAAAAGAAAATAATTGAGAATTTTTTCTAAAATCTGCCCTTTATAAAGCTCATAAAAGGATAATTAATGAATAGGCTCTCCAGTCTTGTAGGCAGTATAGATTCTTCTAGCTCAGAAAAGGTGACTAAGTAAAAGGAATTAGTACAGGGTAAACAACATGAATGTATGTACAGAATATCAAGTTATTGTTGTTTTTGATTTACTTATTGTAGCTATATTTCCTATATTGTAGCTATATTTGTACCTTTCTGCCTTAACTCCACTATCATGAAACTTCATACTAGAGTTCTAAAGTTGGTCAGTTTCAGTTTACTGCTAGAGAAATGAGGAAAGAGAGGATATACAACAAAGACTAAACATTAGAAACCAGTTACAATATAATAGAAGTAGTAAGTCATTTAATATATTACTTTTTGCAACTTGGGTATGGGGCAATAAAATTTGTTCAACAAATGGTTATACATTTTCCTTGAGAGAGACAAATGAATCATTATTTAGCATATACCAAAAAGGAATTCAAAAGAAAAAAAATTAACATCAGAAGGTGGAATGAAATCCACACATGAAAGTGTGGTACTAGTATCACAAACCACAAAAAAAGTAGAAAAAATTTAAATTATTTACCTTTCTAGTTTGGCACAAATGTCCTACAGCTAATTATCATGAGATATTGCCTGGAAATTAACCAGTCATGTTGCATTTCTATCTCCAGATTTACAATTAGTAATGCTATTAATGTGGTTCCTGTACTTAGCGTTACTAATTATATTGCTATGAACTAATGGTGTTAAAAATAGCAATAGCCATCAACTACCAATTAATGCTTAATGAGAGCATATAAAGCCTGGCATTGTAATGAATTTCAAAATTATTGTTGCTTGCGTTACTCTTGTCATTGTGCAAAAATGGGTGTAACCAGTAACCACTGAAGTAGGGCATTGATTGAAAGCATAGTTACTACCCTGCTTCAGGAAAATCAAGAAATAAATGACTCCCTGAAGGAATATGGGGTTCTCAAGGCAAGAATACTAAAGTGGTTTGCCTTCCTTTCTCCAGTGGCCCACATTTTGTTAGAACTCTCCGCCATGACCCACGCGTCTTGGGTGGCCCTATAAGGTATGGCTCATAGTTTCATTGAGTTAGACAAGGCTGTGGTCCATGTGATCAGTCTGGTCAGTTTTCTGTGATTTAGGTTTTCATTCTGTCTGCCTTCTGATGGGTAAGGGTAAGAGGTTTGTGGAAGCTAATTAATGGGAGAGACTGACTGTGGAGGAATCTGGGTCTTGTTCTAATGGGCAGGGCCATGATCAGTAAATTTTAATCCAATTTTCTGCTGATGAGCAGGACTGTGTTCCCTCCCTGTTGTTTGGCTTGAGGCCAAACTATGGTAAGGCCTGACCCAGCAGCAGGCCACTGTCAACCTATGCCTCTGCTGGAGACTCCTGGACACTCACAGGCAAACCTGGCTCAGATGGACAGGGAAGCCTGGCGTGTTGCAGTCCATGGGGTCACAAAGAGTTGTACACGATTGAGCAATTGAACTGAGGGAATATATACTCCATTTTACCCTTAGAATTCAACTAACCTGTTAGGGAAGAATCTTTTCTAGATACGCAACATCAAAAGCAACTGAAACACAATTTACAAAGATATTTGAAATCCACAAAAAGGGAAATGTTTTAAAAACAATTTTTTTGAAAAGGAAGTTTTATGGAGGAATCATTCAACAAACCATCTCTCCTAGAATTATACAAGACAGAATATCCCAGAAGTTAGATTCCCTGGAGAAGGAAATGGCAATCCACTCCAGTATTCTTGCCTGGAGAATCCCATGGACAGAGAAGCCTAGTAGGTTACAGTCCATGGGGTCGCAAAGAGTCGGACACGACTGAGTGACTTTACCTTACCTTTTAAAAACAATTTTTTTTGAAAAGGAAGTTTTATGGAGGAATCATTCAACAAACCATCTCTCCTAGAATTATACAAGACAGAATATCCCAGAAGTTCACCATTATCAGAAGGCATATTTAAAATAAGAATATCTTGTATTAGCTAGAATAGGCTAGCTACACTGCAGTAACAAACCCTATCGGCAGCTTAACATATAAAATTTATTTCTTGCTCACATCTCAAGTCCAGCACCATCACTTAGGGGCTACTGCCCACTGCAGTTACTCCTATTATTAGAGTACTCCCTGTCATGTACTCCAATGATCTTCAGAGGGAATTTGGACAATGGTACCCTCTGTACTACTTCTATGCAGAAATGACATATCACTTTAGAAGACAATTCACTGGAGAAAACAAATCACATGACTATGTCTAAGTAAAGGTAATGAAGAATGGTACCCAGAAAAATAACAGCTGAAATATTAGCACACCACCTCTTAATGACTATAGCAAGAAAACAATGTCTATGAGAACTTCACTAGAGAACTGCCTAGTGGTGGGGGAACATTAGTAGAACACCAATACACCTCTTTGAGTTTCCATAATTATATTTGACTTTGTCACTAAAAAATCATTTCCAACAGTGGATTAGTGAGAATACCCTATTAGTATACAGTATTGCAGTATATTAAATGCAAATATATCTTTTCAACTTCAGAAATGCACTTTAATATTTTACCTTGACATCAACCTTTTTAACCCCTGAATTAGTAAAAATCACTTAGTCATGCCTGACTCTCTGCAACCTCGTGGAAGAGCCTCCAGGCTCTTCTGTGCATGGAATTCTCCAGGCAAGGATACTAGAGTGGGTAGTCATTCCCTTCTCCAGGGGAATCTTTCCAATCCAAGGATCAAACCTGGGTTTCCTGCACTGCAAATAGATTCTTTACAGTCTGAGACACCAGGGAAAGTCCTAGTCAAGACCGTAGTATATTCAAGAATAGGAAACAGCAGAAGTTACCATAAAATGGGGTAAGAAAAGGAGTAGTTTAGCCAATAAAGAGGCTACCAATGTGCACTTGTATGTGTGAGCATATTCTCAAACCAGCACAGGAGTCTGCTTACAGCATCCATACAACAGTGGCAATAAGACACTAAAGAAAACTAAATAAGACACTAAGAGGACTCACAGGACTCATTACCACATTTACAAATCTATACTTTATTGCAGGAAAATCATAAAAATATAACATCAGTATTAAACTAAGGATATGCATCAGAGTCAAGGTTGCCTCACAGCAAGGGGTCCCAAGAGGCTCCCTGTGGAGTCCAATTGTCCTTTCTCTGCAGGGCCATCCTAGAAGAACTTTCTCTCTTAAATCAGGAACCTTTAACAAGGATATAAAACATCTTGGAAATAAGCTCCCCAAAATGGAATCTTAGCTGGTGCTTCTAACACCCCACTGGTCAGGCAGGCATATCCTTGCTATGTGAGCAGTCCAAACAGTAAGCCCATGGGTACCAAAACCAGGTCCAAACCACAAATACTGATGTTATCAATAAACTATATATATTGACAAACTGGCACAAACTGCCCTGGAACTTGTGTCAGAACCATGGTTATAAACCACTACTGCTAATCAGGCTTGGGGCCTCCCATGTGGCCCATTAGTAAAGAATCTGCGTACAATGCACAAGACATAGGTTCAATCCCTGGGTCAGGAAGATTCTCTGAAGCAGGAAATGGCAACCTACCCATTGCCTGGAGAATCCCATGGGCAGAGGAGCCTCATGGGCTAGAGTCCATAGGGTTGTAGAGTCAGACACAAAGGAAATGGCTTGCCTGCACACATCAAGGTTATTTTTAAATTTCATCCTACCCTAGCCCAGCCTTCTCTGAAACTCAGCCACTGTCATTGCAGGGCTGTGACATAGATTTTGAGGAAGATATGCTCTAGGCACATTTTCTGTTTCAGTTACTATTCCTGTGTGTAACACATTGCTCCACAATTTACAAGCTTAAAATAACCATTTATTAGACTTGCTGAATGTGTGTTTTAGGAATCTGCAAAGAAGCACGTTGCAGTGGAAAATCTACTCCACCACGTCTGGGGCCTCAGTTGGAATCACCTCAAGGGTTCTTCACTCACAGGGCTGATGCTTGATCCTGGCTGTCAGCAGAGGCCTCAGCTGGGCTTACCCAGGACACTGGCACTGACCCATTCAACATGATTGTGGTCATTTTTTTCACAACAAGCAGCTTCAGAATTCTTATATGGCACCTTAGGGCTCCAGATATGAATGCTTGAAGAAAAAGGAATAGCAGTACCAGCTTCTTAAGGCCAGGGATGGGAAACTGGTCCAGTATGACTCCCACTATGCTCCATAGCCAAGCAGCCTCAGAGCCCAGATTTGAGGGACAGGACAGGATACAGACCCCACATCTCAGTGGGAAGAGTGCCAAAGATTTTGAGGATTATATTTTAAAACTAGGACATCTGCCTACAAGAAAATGCTTTCAATATTTTGAAAACATTTTATTGTAGTTAAATTTATTTTCTATTTCCCTATATATCTATGCAAAACAAATTTAGCTGTTTTCTTTGGAAGCTTATCATTAGAGTTCTTTCAAACAACTGTTTTTCAAGTCAGTGAGTAGAACAACTGGGCAGATGACAGGGCACATGGCAAGTTTCATTATAAGTCCTTGAGAAAAGTTACTGAAAACTTCTGGGACAAGAATGGAAATCCGACTCCAGTATTAATAGGAAATTGTAACTAGTGAAAACTGCTCATTTATTCATGTAAAATCTCTTTTAGAGCAAGAGCAGAAAAGTTCAATGATCATGATTGGAATTTATTTATCTAGTAGAGTATTCACAGACAAGCCTTAAATGGATAATATTCACATTGTGACCACTAATTTTTTTAAAAAGACATCAAAAATTATCAGTGGTTTTTATATTGTTATTATTATATTATATAAACCAGTCCAATCATAAAAGTTGGTCAAATAAACTGATACCATCAGAAATTTTTATCTTATATAGCTAAGCTGGCAATTAAAGCTTTTCAATATATTTTCAAATTTTTATGTCTTTGAACTTTTCTACAGCCAGGAAAGAAGATACCATAGTTTTAAGAAGAATGATAGCATATATATTGATTCCATCATTGTAAGCTATAACCATACCTAAATCATTGTAAAGTTCACTTCAACTAAAGAATATAAAAAATAAACCTATTGCTTTTACATTTTAAAGTACTTTATTCTAGATTGAGTTTCATCACTCAAAACATTCAATTCAACATGATTTTACTGATTGTTATCGTAACCAAACTCCATTTAAGACAAGCATAGGAAATGATAATTGAACTTCTGTTAGCTCTTACACAGAAAATGTGGAAGATATTTGATTTATTTTTACCAGCTAATATATGTTTTGTGGAAGGTTACTAAGTATACTGAATGGGACAACAGTTCTCTGAGGTTGACATTTGTCTTTTCAATGGCTTCCAGGGTTTACTCCAGTGAATTGATTAAGAGTTGCTCTTCATTTTCTTGCACATTGTGTATTATCATTAACCCTTGGCAGCTGCCTAATGGGTCATTCTTCCCAGAAAAAAGTACTACTCTTTAGGCAAGATTATAGATATGGAGGATCTTACTGTTTCTTTATTTTTACTTGTTCTTAGATTTAAGTTTAAATCATATGACACTTTTCAAGACTGAAGAAAATGACGTGCTCTTATATAAGATATTGATAATTGTATAATGATATGCTAATAAGTGCCTCCAACTTAAAATAAAATATAAAGTCTTTGAAGTGAAGAGAAAAATCTATTTATAAAAGCAAACAAAAGTATCAAAAACATCAGATAAATTTTTATTAAAAAATATAGTACCTATGAGAAAAAAATTTCATTAAAGAATGTAATCATGCTTCTTAATGAGATTTTATATTTTAAAAGGCTATATATATATATATATATATATATATAATACACACACACATGTAAAGTAAACTATATATAGTTACAATTGGTATGTTATAATTTCAAATAAAGATATTGAAGTTGACAGAATTATACTAAAATTCACATAAAAAATAAAAACATTACCAAAATGTTTTGAAATTCTCAATTCTTGAAAGAGAGTTTGAAGAACCTTCAGTTCAGTTCAGTCACTCAGTCATGTCCAACTCTTTGTGACCCCATGAATTGCAGCATGCCAGGCCTCCAGTGTCCATCACCAACTCCCGGGTTCCCTCAGACTCACATCCATCAAGTCAGTGATGTCATCCAGACATCTAATCCTCTGTCATCCCCTTCTCCTCTTATCCCTAATCCTTCCCAGCATCAGAGTCTTTTCCAATGAGTCAACTCTTCACATGAGGTGCCCAAAGTACTGGAGTTTCAGCTTTAGCATCATTCCTTCCAAAGAAATCCCAGGGTTGATCTCCTTCAGAATGGACTGGTTGGATCTCCTTGCAGTCCAAGGGACTCTCAAGAGTCTTCTCCAACACCACAGTTCAAAAGCATCAATTCTTCTGCGCTCAGCCTTCTTCACAGTCCAACTCTCACATCCATACATGACCACAGGAAAAACCATAGACTTGACTAGACGGACCTTTGTTGGCAAAGTAATGTCTCTGCTTTTGAATATGCTATCTAGGTTGCTCATAACTTTTCTTCCAAGAAGTAAGCGTCTTTTAATTTTATGGCTGCAGTCACCATCTACAGTGATTTTGGAGCCCCCACAAAATAAACTCTGACACTGTTTCCACTGTTTCCCCATCTATTTCCCATGAAGTGATGGGACCAGATGCCATGATCTTCGTTTTCTGAATGTTGAGCTTTAAGCCAACTTTTTCACTCTCCACTTGCACTTTCAACAAGCACCTTCAGTTCAGTTTAGTTCAGTTGCTCAGTCGTGTCCAGCTCTTTGCAACCCCATGAATTGCAGCACGCCAGGGCTCCCCATCCATCACCAACTCCCGGAGTCACTCAGACTCACATCCATCGAGTCAGTGATGCCATCCAGCCATCTCATCCTTGGTCGTCCCCTTCTTCTCCTGCCCCCAATCCCTGCCAGCATCAGAGTCTTTTCCAGTGAGTCAACTCTTCACATGAGGTGGCCAAAGCACCTTACCTGATATGAAAACATACCATAAAGTCATTGCAATAATAACAAAACAAGCCACTAGAAAACCAATTCAAAAAATCCCCAAATGGAAAATAGTGTTTAGGAAAATGGTAAATAGCTTGGATGGCATTTTACTCAGAGTTTGAGAATTGTCTATCCTTAACAATAAAAAAGTTAGAGACCCTACCTTAAACCATTAAGAAATCTCTAACATAATAAAGTTCTAAAATATAGATTAAAAGTTAGAAAAACACTAAGAAATATTTTTAATTTAGAATAAATAAAATCTTAAAGCAAATAATGAAACCCAAAAGCAATAATAGGAAAGAATATATATGATGACTTATGAACTTAAAACTTCACATCACAGAACCATAAATAAAAATATCTGGAACTATATGACAAAAGGGAAACATCTATAAAGTGACAAAAGTTCTTATAAATTGACAAGGAAAAGATTCACATAGAAGAAATGCACATGAATAATGAGCATAAAATTAGATCCTCAACCTCACTGGTAATCAGGAAAAAACATTTAAATAACACAAAGTATTATTTTTTCATCTACTGAGTTAATAAAAAGTAAAAGCACTACAACATACAGCAAAGGTGAGTTTTACTGGTAAGAGTGTAATTTCATAAAACCTTTTTATAAAATAAAATAACATTATATATATATATATATTTTTTTTTACTTTACAATACTGTATTGGTTTTGAAATACATTGACATGAATCTGCCACGGGTATACATGAGTTTCCAATCCTGAAACCCTCTCCCACCACCCTTCCCATATCATATATATGTTGTCTACAAGAGACTCACCTCAAAACAAGGGGCACATACAGACTGAAAGTGAACGGCTGGAAAAAGATATTCCATGCAAATAAAGACGAAAAGAAAGCAGGAGTAGCAATACTCATATCAGATAAAATAGACTTTAAAACAAAGGCTGTGAAAAGAGGAAAAAGAAGGCCACTACATAATGATCAAAGGATCAATCCAAGAAGAAGATATAATAATTATAAATATATATGCACCCAACATAGGAGCATCACAATATGTAAGATAAATGCTAACATGTACGAAAGGGGAAATTAACAATAACACAATAACAATTGGAGACTTTAATATCCCCACTCACACCAATGGACAGATCAATAAACAGAAAATTAACAAGGAAACACAAACTTTAAATGATACAATAGACCAGTTAGACCTCATTGATATCTATAGGACATTTCACCCCAAAACAATGAATTTCACCCTTTTCTCAAGTGCTCACGGAATCTTCTCCAGGATAGATCACATCCTGGGTCATAAATCTAGCCTTGATAAAACAAAGGCTGTGAAAAGAGTCAAAGAAGGAAACTACATAATGATCAAAAGATCAATCCAAGAAAAAGATATAACAATTATAAATATATATGCACCCAACATATGATCACCACAATATGTAAGACAAATGCTAACAAGTATGAAAGGGGAAATTAACAATAACACAATAATAGTAGGAGACTTTAATACACTACCCACACCTATAGACAGATCAACTAAACAGAAAATTAACAAAGAAACACAAACTTTAAATGATACAACAGACCAGTTAGACCTAATTGATATCTATAGGACATTTCACCCCAAAACAATTAATTTCACCTTTTTTCTCAAGTGCACATGGAACCTTCTCCAGGATAGATCTCATCTTGGGCCATAAATCTAGCCTTGGTAAATTCAAAAAAAATGAAATCATTCCAAGCATCTTTTCTGATCATAAGGCAGTAAGATTAGATCTCAATTACAGGAGAAAAAATATTAAAAATTCCAACATATGGAGGCTGAACAACACACTTCTGAATAACCAACAAATCACAGAAGAAATCAAAAAAGAAATCAAAATATGCATAGAAACGAATGAAAGTGAAAACACAACATCCCTNAAGGACACTACATAATGATCAAAGGATCAATCCAAGAAGAAGATATAACAATTATAAATATATATGCACCCAACATAGGATTACTGCAATATGTAAGACAAATGCTAACAAGTATGAAAGGGGAAATTAACAATAACACAATAATATTGGGAGACTTTGATACTCCACTCACACCTATGGATAGATCAACTAAACAGAAAATTAACAAAGAAATACAAACTTTAAGTGATACAATAGACCAGTTAGACCTAATTGATATCTATAGGACATTTCACCTCCAAAAAAGGAATTCCACCTTTTTCTCAAGTGCACATGGAACCTTCCCCAGGATAGATCACATCCTGGGCCATAAATCTAGCCTTGGTAAATTCAAAAAATTTGAAATCATTCCAAGCATCTTTTCTGACCACAATGCAATAAGATTAGATCTCAATTACAGGAGAAAAACTATTATAAATTCTGACTTATGGAGACTGAACAACATCCTGCTGAATAACCAACAAATCATAGAAGAAATAAAAAATGACATCAAAATATGCATAGAAATGAGTGAAAATGAAAACACAACAACTGAAAACCTGTGGGACACTGTAAAAGCAGTGCTAAGGGGAAAGTTCATAGCAATACAGGCATAACTCAAGAAGCAAGAAAAAAGTCAAATTTACCTAACTCTACACCTAAAGCAACTAGAAAAGGAAGAAATGGAGAACCCCAGGGTTAGTAGAAGGAAAGAAATCTTAAAAATTAGGGCAGAAATAAATGCAAAAGAAACAAAAGAGACCATAGCAAAAATCAACAAAGCCAAAAGCTGGTTCTTTGAAAGGATAAATAAAATTGACAAACCATTAGCCAGACTCATCAAGAAACAAAGGGAGAAAAATCAAATCAATAAAATTAAAAATGTAAATGGAGAGATCACAACAGACAACACAGATATACAAAGGATCATAAGAGACTACTATCAGCAATTATATGCCAATAAAATGGACAACGTGGAAGAAATGGACAAATTCTTAGAAAAGTCAACTTTCCAAAACTGAAACAGGAAGAAATAGAAAATCTTAACAGACCCATCACAAGCACGGAAATTGAAACTGTAATCAGAAATATTCCAGCAAACAAAAGCCCAGGTCCAGAGTTCATTTTGTCATTTTTTGAATTTTTATTGAAGTACTGCATTTCAGACTCTTTTGTTGACTATGATGGCTACTCCATTTCTTCTAAGGGATTCTTGCCCACAGTAGTAGATACAATGATCATCATAGTTAAATTCACCCATTCCAGTCGATTTTAGATCGCTGATTTTTAAAATGTCAATGGTCACTCTTGCCATCTCCCGTTTGACCACTTCCAATTTGCCTTGATTCATGGACCTAACCTTGCAGGTTCCTATGCAGTATTGCTCTTTACAGCATCAGACCTTGCTTCCATCAACAGTTACATCCACAAGTGGGTGCTGTTTTTGCTTTGGCTCCATCTCTTCCTTCTTTCTAGAGTTATTTCTCCACTGACCTCCAGTAGCATATTGGGCACATACTGACTTGGGGATTTCCTCTTTCCGTGTCCTCTTTTTCCGTTTCATACTGTTCATGGGGTTCTCAAGACAAGAATACTGAAGTGGTTTGCCATTCTCTTCTCCAGTGGACCACATTTTGTCAGAAATCACTACCATGACCATCTGTCTTGGGTAGCCCTACACAGCATGGCTCATAGTTTCATTTAGTTAGACAAGGCTGTGGTCCATGTGATTACATTGGTTAGTTTTCTGTGATTGTGGTTTTCAGTTTGTCTGCCATCTGATGGAGAAGGATAACTGGGTGATGGAACCTTCCTGATGGGATTGACTGACTGAGGGGGAAACTGGGTCTTGCTTTGATTGGTGGGGCAATGCTCAGTAAATCTTAAATACACTTTTCTGTTGATGGGAGGAGCTGTGTTCCCTCCTGATATTTTTCAGTTTCAGTTCAGTTGCTCAGCTGTGTCTGACTCTTTGTGACCCCATGAATCGAAGCACACCAGGCCTCCCTGTCCATCACCAACTCCCAAGTCCACTCAAACCCATGTCCATTTACCAGGGGCCAAACTATCATGAAGGTAATGAAGATAATGGTGACCTCCTTCAAAAGATCCCATGCATGTACTGCTACACTCACTGCCCCCAACCCCGCAGCAGGCCACCACCAACCCATGCCTCTGCTGGAGACCCCTGGATACTCAAGGGCAAGTCTGGGTCAGACTCTTGTGGGATCACTGCTCCTTTCTCCTGTGTCCTATTGTGTATGGGGTTCTGTCTGTGCCCTCCAAGTGTCTATTTTCCAGTCCTGTGTAAGTGCTGACAGCTCTACGGTGGGGTTAATGGAGACCTCCTCCAAGAGGGCTTATGCCATACCCCAGTCTGCTGCACCTAGAGCCCCTGCCCCTGCAGCAGTCCACTGTTGACCTGTACCTCCACAGGAGATGCTCAAACACAGTTCTGTCTCAGTCTCTGTGGGGTCTCTGGGTCCTGGTGCACACAAGGTTTGTTTGAGCCCTCTGACCATTTCTGGCAGGAGCGGGGTTTGATTCTAAATGCAAATTCTCCCCTCCTACAGTCTGGCTGGTATTTCTCCTTTGCTTTTGTAAGTGGGGTATCTCCTCAAATTTGTTCCAGCGCTGCACAGCTGCTGCTCCAACACCTACCATCTTGTTGGGACTGTTCCTTTGCCCTTGGATGTGGGAGATTTCCTCTCAGCCGCTCCAGTGATGTTCAGCCTCTGCTCCAGCACCTACTGTCTGGGACTTCTCTGACACTGGACACAGAGCTGTGGCTGCCCGGCGCTGGAGTGGCCGAGAGGAGATACCCCATGTCCAAGAAGAGAGATTACTTAGCCATAAAATAATACTGCCTGGGGACCAAGAATAGAAGCCTAAAAGGATATGGAGTTGTTTTAAGTTCTTTTTCTTGGACTGATGCTAGTCATTACAGCAAGGGAAAATAAACTGAAGAATTGTACCTTAGCATTCTACACCATTTTAGTAATTAAAAAAATTATAAAAATCAAACAGACCATAGTTTTCTTTGTCAAATACTTTGCCTTCAGCTTACTTTCAGGGACTGGGAATTGGGAAGCAGTAAATGGAATATTTGGTGTATATCATGATATCCATGCATTTAAATCATATTCCCACTGTTCAATGAGGAAACTGAAGCTGGAGGTATTAAAGCACATATGAATGCAACACAGTTATTGAGTGATGGAGAAAAAATCCACCTCAAATAGTTGAACCAAGAACTCACATGCTAAGACACTACACTATGGTACCTCTCTTCACATTCCACGGATTGTACCATTAGAGTCATGTTAAATTATATTTGTAGGCACTATCCTGGTTTTATGCAGAATAATCCTGATTTCTAGTTGGAGTATCCCTTCTGTAGATTGTGCTGCCTTTATGGACTAATGAATTGTGAAAATGAAAAAAAGAAAAATCTGAAGTATTACATAATAAAAATAAAAGCCATTACCTTAGTTATAAATAAACACTTTTCAGAGCTAATTAATGTCTGAAATCGAAGTGAGAAGTTCATGTTAGAAATCCTTCTAGCAATGAGATAAACATCATTAATTTAATGTACCGGACAAATGCAATAGCTGTACTAAAGGAAAATTTAGGGCACTATAACTATAGTGTCTGGATGTGAAAAATAAAAAGTACAGTAGCTATATAGAGACTTCATATGTCTTTTGAAAAACAAATCCAGTGATGTACTATAACAAGTGAAAGAAACAGCATACTAAACTCTTCTATATACAGAGATAAGGGTTAGGGAAGAACATTTTAGCAATAATACAGATAGACTCCATGGCGAGGAGTAAAGGAGTGCAGAAATTAGTTTCTGAGGTTACAAATTAAAGGCAGTGGTTATACAGCTTTACACTCAATGTTTATTACTTATCATTATTCTTATTGGTAATAAGTGATGTAAAAATTAATGTTATTTTCCCAAAGAATAGTTTATTATAATTATATGTGTCAGTCCAGATTGTTGAAGATTACATTCGTTTGTATATTAGGGCAAAAGCTTAATAGCCTTGAATTAATCAAACCTTATTTATATTTCTTTCATACAAAAAGGCTGGAGTAGGCAATCCAGAATTGATCATCTCTGTGGAATTCTTTATAAAAGTCTCTACCATTCTTATATGGGGTTTCTATCCCTTAGTCATCTGATATTTCCCTTTGACTTCTGGAACTCCAATCATGACAACACAGGCTACATAAGAAGGAAAAGAAGGGCAAGCCCTTCCTTATGAAGTTCCACTGAAGTGCCACTGGCAATCTCACCCAACACTTGTACTTATAATTCACTGTCCAGAACGTGACAATGTGGAAAAAATGTACTAAAGTTGAAATTTGAAAATAAATTTCTTTTTTTCCCTCCTAAGGACTATTGTACCCAGATTTTAAAATAAAAAAGGCATAATTTCTAAGGAAAAAAAGAGTAACATTTATGTTGTAATCTCTGACAGATACTCCAAAATGAAAAGGCTCACTTATAAACTGAACAGTTCCAAGAGAACTGAACTCAAAGTCTTCAGATTTTCAATTATGTAGACAGGGTGAACTAAGCCCATAAACATTAAATCATTTCCCAAAGTCATACCAATACTTTATGGAACTATAAGAATGTGAATCTTGATCCCTTGACCACTAGTGCATCACTGATCTGCACCAACTTCAAATTTAACTGTTTGCAACCAAGAACAAAAAAGAAATTTACACCTTAAACAAACAAAAATAGCCTCAAAGCTTTTCTTTTTTACTTTTTTAATTAAATTTTAATGCAATGTAACACAAAGATGTAAGTGCCCAAATCATGTGTTCAATAAATTATCACAACATAAACAAATCTATATCCATCAATTTAAATATTTCTAGAACTCCAATGCCCTGATCTGCCACCTTCTATTCAATAGTTAGTCCCACCAATCAAATTTAAACACAAGCCTAATTTTTAACACCATAATTTTGCCTGACTTTGTATTTTATGTTTATAGAATCATACATTTGTGTGTATTATATTTAATTTATCCTTTTAAATAGCAGTAATTCATTAATTCTTATATAGATCATTTAATACAGATTATTTAATATCCTATTGATAGACACGAGTCATTTTGGTGTTCTAAATATTGCCTCTATAAGTATCCTGTTATATGGATTTTGAAGCATGCAAACAGGCAAACCAATTTGCTGTGTAAAGGCTAACAGAAAAATTGCTGAGTTATATTGTGTGCAGGCATTCAATTTTGTAAAATTCACCAGTGTTTGCACCAATTTCACTTTACTATTAGCTACTGAGAGTTCTACTTTGCTTCATATTCTTATCAGGACACAGTATAGCTGTTATAAATAAACAATTATCCTATATGGTTAAAATGCATTGTCGAGAGAGGACCAGGTCTTTATATTCTTACATTGACATATTCCTTCCCCCCAGTGGGTTTCCCTGGTGGCTCAGACAGTAAAGAACGCCTGCAATGCAGAAGGCCCGACTAATTCTTGGGTTGGTAAGATCTTCTGGAGAAAGGAATGGCAATCCTCTTCAGTATTAATGCCTGGAGAATTCCATGGTCGGAGGAGTCTGGTTGGGCTACTGTCCATAGGTTCGCAAAGAGGTGGACATGACTGAGCAACTAACACTCACTTCCTTCTCTGGGGGAAAGTTCTTTGCATTTCAGCAAAGTTTCTTAGAAGAAAGTTGGCAGTAGAGTAGCAGAAGACCTCAGCATCTGGCATAGTAAGTCATTTAGTATTGAAGAGGCATATGCCTGATGCACATAACACTACTTTAGTCCAGCTCCCAATTATGTGTCATGCTGATGCTGCTAAGTCACTTCAGTCGTGTCCAACTCTATGTCAACCCCATAGACGGCAGCCCACGAGGCTCCCCCGTCCCTGGGATTCTCCAGGCAAGAACACTGGAGTGGGTTGCCATTTCCTTCTCCAATGCATGAAGTGAAAAGTGAAAGTGAAGTTGCTCAGTCGAGTCCGACTCTTAGCGATCCCATGGACTGCAGCCTACCACGCTCCTCCATCCATGGCATTTTCCAGGCAAGAGTACTGGAGTGGGTTGCCATTGCCTTCTCCGTTATGTGTCATAAATAGAGTTAATTAAATGGATAAAATACTGAAGCTCTTTAAATGCCTCTTCCCTGTTTACAATCATATTGACTTATGGAGGGATACTAAAGTCATTCTAATAAGAATTATGGACATTATCATAGATAATTCCTTTAGATATTTGAAAGAATGCTTGTTTTTAATGTATCTTGATTTGGTTTTTTTTAATTTTAATTCAAAATCAAGTCATAGTCTCAATAATTAGGAATAACTTTGTCTTAAAAAGTGATTCAGGCCATTGCTAATGTAAAATTAATTAGGCATTAACACTCCTTAAATCTTAGAAAAGGAGTTAGTTAATACTGCTGTTGCCCTGAGCTGTGATTAGAGACATGTTTCATATGTTACTTTATTTGATTAAGATGTCTTTTCCAATGTTTATATACACAGCACTTGTTCAGAGATATGCTATGCAGTGGTAGGAAAGGTACCATTTATCATGATAAATTATATCTGAACATATTCATTGTTAGTATATCTATTATCCTAAATTTGTATCTCTGTAATTTTGTGAGCATGTGCTGTGCTGTGCTTAGTCATGTCCGACTCTTCGTGACCCCATGGACTATAGCCCGCCGGGCTCCTCTGCCCATGGGGATTCTCCAGGCAAGAATCCTGTAGTGGGTTGCCATGTCCTCCTCCTGGGGATCTTCCCAACTCAGGGATTGAACCCAGGTCTCCCTGGTGGATTCTTTGCCATCTGTACCACCTTTGCAAGCAGATTCTTTACCATCTGAGCTTAATTTTCTAAACATAGAGATTGAATATATACCATATAGGTAAATTTATTTTTAAATTATAACAATCTTTTGTGTGTGCGCACGTGTGTGTGTCACTCAGTCACTCAGTCATGTCTGACTCTTTGAGCCCCATAGACTGTAACATGCAGAAAACATCAACAGTAAAAAACAACATAGCCCGGTGGAAAATTCGTCAAATAGTAATACTGTTATTATCAGAATCACAAAAATGGGAGAACTTTACAAATGCAAAACAAAGATATGTAAGAACAGGTAATATCTTAATATTTCATAGAAAGCAAGCAGATCAAGAAAAAGTTGTCAGTAGTCTTTATTGCTTTTATTTTTTTTTAATGGAAAATTCAATGCTGTATACAAGTAGAATTCCGCCTGATAACACAGATGTATATTGCAAAGCTTTACAGAAACAGTCCCTTTCCCTCAACTTGCCAATACTCTATTCATCATTCATCAGTTCAGTTCAGTTCAGTCACTCAGTCGTGTCCGATTGTTTGGGACTCCATGAATCGCAGCACGCCAGGCCTTCCTGTCCATCACCAACTCCCGGATTCACTCAGACTCACGTCCATCAAGTCCGTGATGCCTCTGAGCCACCAGAGAAGCCCAGGAAGTCACTCAGTTGTGTCTGATTCTTTGCAACTCCATGAACTGGTAGCCCACCAGGCTCTTCTGTCCATGGGATTCTCCAAGCAAGGATACCGGAGTGGGTACCCATTTCCTTCTCGAGGGTATCTTCCCAACCTAAGGATCGAGCCCAGGTCTCCCACATTGCAGGCAGATTCTTTACCTTCTGAGCCGACAGAGAAGCCCTAATTCTCTACTAGTGATGCTGTTGTGTCACACTTAACGCCATAGAAGCACAGTCACGGTGTGTGATTAAAGAAAGACCAAGTTACATATTACTCTGTGTAACAGGATTCTTCTTTGAAAATTACATATTTCTGCACTTGTGTGGTTACCGCTGGAAGGATACACACATCAAAGACCGTGTGTCCCTGAGGTCTGAGATTCTGGAGGATTTTTTTTTCCTACTTTGTAAATCCGTCTTTTGTCTACAGTGATTGTGTGCTACTTGTGTCATTATAAATTTAAAATTATTCCTTGAATTAAAACAAAGACTGATTCTGAAATTTGAAAGACAGGGGGAAAGCATTTTTCCTATGAGACAATGCTGTAACTCGCAGTGGGATGGGTTAAGCCAGTTAACAGTGGTCTTAGAGCCGCTCTGTCTGCAGGTGTGGGGGAAGAGGATGCGTCCGGTGGAGGAGGGGACGCGGAAGAGAGGAGTCCTCTCAGTTCTGAGGCCTCACACGCCCGTACTTCACATCCAGAGCCCCCACCCCCAGGCCTCACCCAGCCTTGGGGACCAACAGGCCTGTTGAGCTGAGCCTCTGTGCTCACTGTCCACTGGCTGGAGTGTGGCCATGGCCTCGGAGGGGCAGGGCCTCTCTGGTTCGGAGTGGGGACGTCTCTGGTTTGCAGGCACTTTGGGCTCCAACGCACCCTGAGCAACACAGTGGGTCCAAGGACAGCAAGGGCCCACCAGCCTTGGACAGACAACCCCTTTCCCCCTCGGCACCTACTTGCCCACAAGGAGCCTGTCCTGTGCCTCATCTGCTCTCAAACCATCCCCCCAACCAGAGATGCCCACTTCATTCAGATTCTCTCTCTTACCGTCTCAGAAGGGGTTGCTGCTTGTTAACCAGCCCCTTGCCAGACACCAAAGAGGCTACTTCAGAAAAAAATCAAGTTACCGCTCTCCTACAAGGCCAAGCCTGGGCTGTAAAGCTGGCTACAGCCACGGTCCAGAGCTTGGGGAAGGTCAGGCTGTTTGCAGGGGACACAGCTGGTAGTGTTGAGCCAGGAGGACAGGTAGAGGGACCAGGCTGTGTACAGAAGGGGGCCCAGTCCCAAGAGCTGGACCTGCTCCGGGGTTGAGTTGTTCCAGCGGCTGAAGTAGGAGAACGGCTCAGTGAAGGGGAGTTGGGGAAGATGAACCAGCGGCAGCCTGGGTGCGTGGCCGGGGCTGAGGCCAGACCCGCAGATTGGACCAGGGTCAGAGGAGGGTGTGGTCCTGAGGCTTTCAGAGGAACTAGAGGGCTGGCACCCACCCCTCCAGCATCTTCCCTGGGTACCATGCACACGACAGCCTTGCCCTCGGATGGTGCAGGGTGCTTTGTTAAGCAGCATGGCCCTATGCAAATGTTAGCTGTTGTGATTAAATGGCCTAGACAGTATTTTGTCAGCAGCTTAGTTCTGCTCAGCTGAACACTGCACGCAGACGTTTCACCAAACGGGACTTTGTTGTTTAGGGAAGAGATTCAGCAGCTTTCATGGAACACTGGAAAGTCTAAACAGTGGCTGAAAACTCTACCATCCCAGCTTCCAGGAGAAGCCTCCTCCCTCAGGTGGGGCTGGGGGCCTCTGATCACTGGGAGCCTTCAGTCCACACCCAGAGAGAGTGTGGGCACTGTCCCCTAGGTCTGGGGACAGCTAGAAGGAAGGGTGCTCACATAACCAAAGCCAAAGTCCCCGCTTCCTCCAGGTTTGTTTATCCTGTGATGACCCCAGAACTCCATCTGCTCCACATGAGCCAAAACCCAGCCCGAGCGTCAGAGTGCCCGATGGCACGACTGACAAAACCTCACAGTGGACGGGGTCCTGGGGCAGGAATCCCTCTCCTGTCCCCCCTCCACCTTCTCCAGGGGACCGTTGCCCTGTCCCAGCAAGAGGTCCAGGATGCAGTCAGCTTCCAGGGCACTATGTATGCTGGAAGACTGCATGACCGGGTGGATGGACGGATGGACAGACGGTGATGGTAAGTGAGTCCTATGGCGTTTCTGGCCCAACAGGAAGAGACCAATCTATGCTTACCCTCTTTCAAAGGGGCTAGCTTTTCCTTCCAGTTCTTTTCCTCTTAAAAGAGAAAGCTCTCCCCTCCAGGACCCTCACCTGCCCGACACTTACTCTCCACCCCAACTCCCCTATCCTCGTCTGCCGGCGGGAGGCTGCTCTGCTAACTCTGATGCAACCAGGAGCCTCCTCTAAGGGAGGAGGTAGCCTAGGAGTCAGCAGCTCTTCCTGGGTCTGGGACGAGTGCCTGCTGGGGGGAAGAGGGGAAGCATCTTCCGGAAGGGCACAGATTTCCCTGTAAACATGGTGTTTTTCACCAAGCACCAGAGCCCCCTGCACCCCATCTCCTGGTGAACAGACTCTTCCTGCCCATCTGAGTCATGAATCTCAGGGCAGCCAGGCCCTCTGAGTCACTGGTAGTTGAAATCCTAGACTCACAACATCACAGAGCTGCTAAAAATAGGAACCATATACCTGGGCCCCAAAATAGGAAGAGACAAACTTGACCGCCCTGTGTAATGGAAAAGTCAACCAGGGATACAATTGTGCTCTTTGGTGAGGCCTTAAATGTGTTTATGTCACCGAGAACTCTTTGGAGATCAGTGGGCAATGTGGACAGGGGCCACAGACAGGAAGACAGAGGGGCAGAGTTGGAATAATTATACCTAACACAGTCTGGTTGCTTTTATCAGAAGATTCTAGTTCTCTAAATTGGCACTGGGGTGTTTTCATAGCAGTGGCAGGGGAATGAAACTTCTCCATCCATGCTTTGATGGTGGATTCTCCCTCGAGAATCGAGTGGCTTAAAATAGTTTGGCAAATTGTCAGAGATGCAGAGAGGACGGGAGGGCTTTCTGGAGGGTTTTATACTTCCTTTCAAGGCCTCTGAGATCTCCTCGTGTAACAGTCTTACAGCTTTCCCTACTGCTTACAAACTGTTTGAAGGACCAGCCTTCATTTTATTTCAGCCGTACTCTTCTGGGGAAAGATACCTAACACCAGGTCAAGTATGCTTTCGGGCCACAGTTGTGAGACATTATTTCATTCTGGATCTCTACTCTGGAATTGACCCTGGGCTTTCACCTGCTCTGCCTCATTCAACCTCACGGTGACCTCGAATGAGCTGGGCTGCTGCCATGGCTCTTGGTCTACAGACGTGTCCACAGAGACAGGTGACCCAGCGGCCGTGATGCCACTGGTCTCTGGGCCAGGAACCCACTGCCCCCTGTGGCGCACATGGAGAACGTCTAGGAGGCGAGGGGGCTGCAGGCCTGCCCTCCAGGGACCAGAGGAGGCCGACTAAGGGGCATCGTGTTCCGTCTGATGGGCTGCCACATAGAAAAATGCCGCTCTCTGGACCTGCCTATCATTTCATGCCAGGTCCTTTCTCAGCTGACATGCTCAACATGGAGGGGGTGACCAAAACAGAATCACTTCTGGAGACTCTTCCAGAAGAAGGAAATGGCTCCTGATACACACGTTGCAGCTGCTTTTTTATGGGTCTTTTAAATCCCCAATGATTTCCAACAGGTGGGAGGCTGCAGGCCTGTGGGCCCTATGAGTGCTGGGTTACAGGGCCAATTATGGGACCCAGACCTGGGCTCTGATAGGTAAGATGAGGCTGTTGGGCATGTCGGGAGGAGGGGTGCAGTGATGGTGGTCATAGTCACACTGGCTCACGGGGGCTGAAATATGATGACTGCTAGCCCGCAGGTCACCCTGAGGGCTGCCACCAGCTCAGGAGCGTGTTTCTGCATCTCCAAGTCAGGCCCTTGGAGGCCTCATCCTTGAAATGCTCACAGAGGTCATGGGGCACAGCGGGGGATAAGCAGGGGACAGTGAAGAAGGAGCGATGGCCTTGTCTTTCTGGAACACACCGTGGAGAGCCTGGAGTGAGACTTGCCACTTCCTTTAGGAGTGGAACAGCACTGCTGGAGTTACTGTGGAGGCCCGCAGGGTGCCCCATCACCTGAGTCCTCAATCACACCTCTGCTTTGCAGCTGAGGGAACCAAGACTCAATGAGGCTCAGGAATTCACTGGAAGTCACACAGGAAGGAGTGAAGGTAGCACGGAACCTGACTTCAGATGTCAAAGCCCAGGTCTGCCGCCCAACAGCATAAGCGCCCTCTGGAAAAATGCTGCCCGTGCCACCAGATGAAGCAGAACTCCGAGTGGACTGGCACCGCTGTCCTCTGAGCCCGGAGCGGGTCCTCACGATTGGCCCTGCCAGCTCTCCTCCGTCTCCCACCCCCTTCCCGCATTGGATGGCAGGGCTGCCTGGATGCCTCAGGAACAGGAGGGTTAAGAGCGGCCTTTCTATCACGGATGAATCTTCTACAGGGGTAGGTGTTGCGAGAGGCATCAGAAGGCAGACACACAAACCATAATCACAGAAAACTAGTCAGTCTAATCACACAGATCACAGCCTTATCTAACTCAATGAAACTAAGCCATGCCATGTGGGGCCACTCAAGACAGGTAGGTCATGGTGGAGAGGTTTGACAGAATGTGGTCCACTGGAGAAGGGGATGGCAAACCACTTCAGTATTCTTGCCTTGAGAACCCCATGAACAGTATGAAAAGGCAAAATGATAGGATACTGAGAGAGGAACTCCCCAGGTTGGTAGGTGCCCAACATGCTACTGGAGATCAGTGGAGAAACAACTTCAGAAAGAATGAAGGGATGGAGCCAAAGCAAAAACAATACTCATTGGAAAAGACTCTGATGCTGGGAGGGATTGGGGGCAGGAGGAGAAGGGGACGACAGAGGATGAGATGGCTGGATGGCATCACGGACTCGATGGACATGAGTTTGTGTAAACTCCGGGAGTTGGTGATGGAAGGGAGGCCTGGCGTGCTGCAATTTGTGGGGTCGCAAAGAGTCGGACACGACTGAGCAACAACTGAACTAAAGGGTGACCTGGAGGCCCGCCCAGTGGGGATAAGCTGAGCCATCGAGGAGGGAGCAGCATTCGAGATAGTGCGGCTCACCTCGCTGCCCACCCCCCCCACCCCCGGGCAGGAGCTGATAGAGGGAGTCCTCGGGGAGAACCAGGGTCCACTGGCCAGAAGGCACGGCCCCTCTCTGAGCCTCGGTTTCCCTCCTGCAGGCGACGGTTCCGCCCACCTCCTCCTGCTGAGGTGATGCGTGCCATGCGTCTGGCAGCTCCCTGCCAGCGAGGCACGGCATCTTCCTGTGGCTCATTTCTGTGCCTTTCCCCTGGCCGCTAGGAAGTCTTCTGGATGCCCGACTCCACCTCCCCACAGGTCCCTGAACTGACACCTGGTGAGCTGTGCATGTCACCTGGGGGCATGGGCCGGAGGGGTTGGGACACTTGACACTTAAACAGTCCCCGTGCCCTTCTGGTTTAGACAAAGTAACAAATAACCCTTTATATCTAAATATTTCAGTGTGTATTTTATAAGAACTAAGTCATTTTCACATAGTATGATAAGCAAAATCAGAAAGCTTACTTTGACAAATACTGTGCCTAATCTGAAGACCTTAGCTTTCACCCAATGTCCTCAAAAGAAAAGTCCAGGATTCCACTAAGATCATGCGTTACACCTTGTCGTCACTTCTGTTTAGTCTCTTTAACATGGAACTGTGTTCTCCATTTTTGTCTTTCATCACCTGACAGTTTTTGAAAAGGATAAGCAATGATGTCTGGAAAATGCGTCTCAGTTCCTGACATTTTCTTCCCAGTTAGGTTGAGGCTCTGCATTTGGGGCAGGCACGCACAGAAGTGACTCTACGTGCATCTCTGGAGGGTTGGGGTGTAGGC
Source organism: Aepyceros melampus (assembly GCA_006408695.1). Lineage (NCBI taxonomy): Eukaryota > Metazoa > Chordata > Mammalia > Artiodactyla > Bovidae > Aepyceros > Aepyceros melampus. The sequence goes on along the minus strand of SJXQ01008014.1, from coordinate 353,255 downwards.
TTGTCCCACCAGTGGTGAGGTTAACTAGACCACTGGTTGAGGAGGTATCTGAGTTCTCCACGGTAAGGTTTCTATTGACCAATGAGTAATTTATGGGGAGGATATCTTGTCCCTCTTTAATAGATTACATACTGGTTTTGGCCTGATTCCTGCTAGAAGCAGCAGGACCCTGGCTGAGTGGTGACTTTCTAACACTGTCATCCCGTCCATATCTGTTAGGTAGCATTTTGTTACAAGACAAAGTTGTCTCATTCTTGCCCATGTATTTGCTCATTAACTTATATCAGTATACACTCATGTGTGTGTATGTGTGTGTGTGCGGGCTCAGCTGCCCAGTCATGTCTGACTCTTTGCATCCCCATGGACTGTAACCCCACAGGCTTCTCTGTCCATGGGGATTCTCCAGGCAAGAGTACTGGAGTGGGTTGCCATATCCTCCAGGGGACCTTCCTTACCCAGGGATCGAACCTGCATCTCCTGAGTCTCCTGCATTGGCAGGTGGATTTTTTTTTACCACTGAGTCACCAGCAAGCACAATAGATTCATGGCTTCTTACTTTCTGTTAACGCCATTTATTTGGAAGTCACTTATTTCAGATTTAGCCAGAGGAAGTCCCCTCAAGCTGGCTCCTGTATCCCCATCAACTCATGAGCGCTACTTTCTGGCACCAGATGTTGCAGGATTCTCTTGTGCTTCTTTGCCTTCGATTCCTTTATAGGAGGAGAGCTTTATAGAGACCAAGATCTGAATGCTAAGTGTGCTTATTGCTGTTGGGGTGTCCTTCCTGAGTCCTTTCTGCAGCGATAGAGCCAGGAATTATGTATGTGTATAAAGATCATGTGTGATGTAAAAGAGAGAGCTAATGGGAAGTTGCTATATGACACAGGGAGCTCTGCGACAACCTAGAGGGGTGGGAGGGCGGTTCAAGAAGGAGGGGATCTATGTATACTTATGGTTGAATCACATTGTTGTATGGCAGAAACCAACACAACACTGTAAAGCAATTAGCCTCCAATTAAAAAAAATCATATGTGTATCTGTATGTATAATGTGTATGCAATATATAATGATATCAAAATGCTACTTATTTATAAAGTAGATTTTAAAAATTGCTGCTTAGATTGAATATTTTTCCCGAATGTTTATTTGTAAGGACATTCTGCCTATCTATCAGAATTTTTGAATTTCTGACTCCGTTAGATATATCACTAAACACAGATAGTAGGCAAAATGTTACACCTGCAGTAAATCTTTTCTCAGAGTCACTGACTTTTTATTCCTGACGTAGAGATTTCCGATTTCTTTGAAAATCAGAACTACCATCTACTCTTGTGATTTCCACCATGGTTTTGAGCTGTTACACTCTTCCCCCTGTCAGAGAACTGATATGTACTTCTATTTTCTTCTTCATTTTCCATTAATCTATTTAATCAACCTGGAACATATTGTGGCAAACTGTATGAGATGAGGATCTAAATTGCTCGGATATTTTTTCCAAGTAGCTAAACAATTGTCCCGGCACCATTTATTATATAATCCTTCCTTTCATCGCTGATTTATCATTGTTGTTTTTAGAAATTGCTTTTTGTAGCTCCATCTGGCCAAGTGGTTTTTTATAAAGGTTTCAGGGTAAACTGTTTTTCTCTCCTAATCTCACATAATTTAGGTCTTTGGAAAAGAAGCACAGTGGCTATGCATTTGGTGTCTGCACAGAAGCCAGGCTGCTGGATTTAAACCCAGGTCCCCAGCTTCCCCACCTGTGAGATGGTGAGAGTTGTACCTACCACATGGGATACTGTGAGGCTAAATGAGTCAAAACACTTAAAACGCTGAAAACAGTACTTAACACAGAGGAGAGCCCAGTAAGTATTACTCACTGTTATTTTTTATAAAATTTTTTTTTAATGTTACTGCCTTCATTTCTCAGATGGGGACTCGGGCTCAGAATGTGTGATGACCTTCCCAAGGTCACATCCTGGCCGGGGTACACCTCCCACAAGGAAGGCAGGTCCTCCCTGCATCACCTACTCAGGAGGAGTCCCATCACCTGTGCTGTTTAACTGGAACAAATGCTACTCAGGTAGAGAGGGGAGAGGGAGCTCAAACAGTGCCCATGATCCAGCACCCCAGCACTCAGCACATGCATCCCCTGGAAGTGCGGGGACACCCGGGAGCTGGCCACCTTGTCCTTTTCTGCTCTGCTGAGCCTTTCCAAGAGGCAGCGTCTCCCCACACGGGATGGGTGGCCTGTGTTTAAAGATACGCATTTTTTCCAAATAGTTTGGCCCCTAAATGCAAACCAACTACTGTGCTCCCATCTGGGCTCAGCTGCCGGCACAGTCGTCTGATCTGTACAGAGCGAAACCAGCTGCTGCGTGGCCTCACACCAAGAGTGGGCTGCCACACTGCACTTTGCTGTGGGATTCGGAGGGGGATCTCTATGCACCACAAAGACCAAGACGGCCACATCACGCCCACCTGCCTCGTCCTTCGCTGCCTTGGTCCCCCACCCCCATCGATTCTCCAAAGTAAACGTCACAGACGCACGTGGGCCACGTCTTCCCAGGCCTAAGACCTCTCGCATGGCCCACCTTCACACACCACACAGCATCCCCGGATGGTGAAGAAAATGGTTTCCTTTCATCAAGATGTAGGAAACAAGACTTTATTTAAGATTCAAAGAGTCTAAGGTGACAAGTCAGGGGCACGTGCAGAATGGGACCACTGATGACGCCCGGCCCAAAGGCGCTGTGTCTGTTCCCAAGGCGTCACGAGGGGGCCGCTCAGTGACTTACTACCCTGAGGGGTGCCTGGCACCCGCAGAAGGATGAGCCTTTGCTCGCGAGCAAGCCTCTCCACTTGGTGTGAGCGTGGCAAATGGCCAATGTGATACCAAGACAGTGCCTAATTCTGCCTAATATCCTACAGAGTTCCGTGGGTTTGATATATTACAATAATTAAATAGTATAAAAAATGTTGACACTGTTACCACGCTGATCAAGACCATTCTGCAACCCTGCACAGAAGAAGGACATGATTCCAGTGGAGAAAATAGGTGGAAACGCAATGCTGTGGTCAGAACAGTGCCTGTCAAGGGCTGTGGTGTCTGCACCGTCAGCATGGCTGGGGGTTGGCCAGGGTCCCGGAGCCACCAGGCACTGCCGTAAGTCTCTGTCACAAAGCCGGGGGTGCTCATGGCAGATGCTGCTGACACTCATACTGTTGCTCCTGAACAAACCAACAGGGGGTGGTAATGACAAGCCGGCTGTCACTTCAGCTGGCAGGTCTGCAGACAGGGTGCATGCGGTTCCCGTGAGACCCTGCACTGCCCCTCAGCCATCCCATGGAGGCTGTCCCGAGGGCCCTGTCCCCCTGTCCTGTCCGTGTGCAGCAGGTGGTCAAGGGCACAGGATAGAAGATGCTTTTCCCATCGGGCCAACACGGGGAAAACTTGTCTCATCCTCAGTGTCTAATCACACCAAGATGGCAAATGCATGGCTAAGAGGCAGTGGTGTGGTTCACCCAGGCGCCTGCCCCTGCTCTCCACACTGAAGCTGTGCACACCGGCTGGAAGGGTCGGAGCCACCAGTGTCACTCAGGGCCCTACCGCCTTTCCAGGGACAAATGGATGGAGCGGACATTCGTGGGACAACCTGGCTGCATCTGGACCTTGGTTTGACTGCCCCATCCACATTTCAATACGCATTCTGGACACAGAATGAAGGGACAAATTTGGATGAACTTTAAAAACTGGATAAAAATACTGGAATCACGGTGACTTCCCTGCTGAGAGAACATCCAGAGAACGTGTGTTAGACCTCCAGCCACGGTGGCAGCCATCTGGAGAGACCCAGCCTCTTACGTGGACCCTCAGAGCTCAGGGGTCTGAAGAGCCACTAGTAGACACGCATACCCATGTGCTGGCCTCGGTGCCCCATGTACAGGTTGAACGGTCTCTCAGTCAAGCTCCGCCAGTGGGCAAGTTTTGGCTACTGAATAAAATGTGATCCTGTGGCCAAGTTAGGGCAACCTCTCCCCCAGCCCCCTAGGGAAGCAGCCAGTCACTGTAAGGGGACTCTGGTTTCACACCCAGGTGGTCTCAGTGTTCACCCCAAGCCAGGTCCATGCTGGTCCCCAGAGCAGGAACTGGGTCCCGTCCCGACACTTCTGCTCTGCATCAGGGGTCCCGCTGCCTAGAACGCCCTTCCTGTGTGACACCTGCTCCCTTCTCCTCCCCCAGCCCCCAGGATGCACTCTCTTCTCAGCACACATCACAGTCTGAAATCACCTGTCTTGTTTACTGTCTGTTCCCTCCATGGCCCCTGAATACCACTTCAACCCCAGTATCAGAGCAGTCCATACCTGACACCCATGGTGCTCACCAGAACTCTTTAATCTCAACATGAAGCCCAGCAGGACTGCACTGAGCCACTCCGTCAGTCCAATGAGATGAGGATGGCCCCCACTTACAGATGAGGACCTGGCTGAGATCCTGACCCAGGGCAGCGTGAGCTGCTGGACACGAGACCCCACAGCTTAAATTGGGGACAGAAGGCAGAACCCACCCTGTGGGACCCAGGGGTCAAGGAGGCGCCTGCTCCTTCCCCACCATGCCTCTGGAAGCCAGAGTGTCCCCAAAGGTGGGAAGCAGGAAGGACCAGTGGCCGGCATCCACTTGGGCCTGAACGGAGTCATCGGCGGGAGGGTGAGGCTGTCTCACACACTTTGAACTTGTGGAAATGTGGCAGCTATAAATGTGATTCGGCCTGCGGCCTTGCCAACCCCCACCCCATAGCCTTGGGCAGCTGCATGGCCCAGCCTCGAGGCCCCTCCCACATTCGTGCTTGTGGCGGGGATGGTTTCCAAGCACGGTGTCCATTTTCTGCTCCTGCTCCAGGTGTTTGACCCCGAGGTTGGGCCAGTTTAACACCCTGCTGCTCTGGAGGGAAGCTGGGTCCTGATTGCGGGTAATGGCCGAAGGCAGCCTTAGCAGGGGGAAGGGGGCAACCCTCGGGGAAGGACCCAGGGGTCCAGCCCGTCCTCCCCCTCTGCGCCCCTCACAGTGTCCTCAGTGCCCAGGACAATGAATGGATGGGGCCCAAGGCCAATGAGCTGCGGGCATGACCTGCCACTTGCAAGGGCAGCATTTAACGCTTCCTGTACTTTTCCTCAGACCCAGACAGTGGACCAGCGCCTGGCCGAACAGGTCATGCTGGTATTTCGGCTGCTTTCTTTTTCATTTTTTACTAAAAATACATATTCCATGGGCATGGGGAATGAATGGAAGCAAGGAGAGGGCGGAGGGACCAGGCCTGCCGACCACTGGAAGTTTGAGTTTTCTGCTCTGCTTGAGGTCAGCAGCGGGGTGGCTAGTCCTCCAGCAGGAAATGCGCCCCATGGCCTGAGCCCCAGCCAGTTGGCAGCAGAAGCCCCAGAGCGCAGGGGTGTAGGGCACCAGCAGTCTGAAAAGGAGAGGAAATGTGGATGCAAAGTGGAGACCGTCCTGCTGCAAAGCCCGAGGGACCGGGTTTTAGACAGTGCATCGGTGCCAAGACCAGAACGGCCAGCCACGGGCCTCCTCGGCTCTGGGAAGCTGCCTGCACTTTCTCTGAAGCGTCGGAATGACTCGATCATAAGGAGCCTGTGTCCAGCTGACCCTCCGCCAGGCCTCCACCATAAGGGGTGTCTGGCACTCCCCACCTTCCTCTCCCACCGTGAGACCCATCTCCCTGCAAGCCCCAACATCTTAGAGATGTCAGGTCAACCAGACCCACAGCAAGAGCAAAGCGCAGAGTTAAAGAAAGGACCACACACGGAGCATCCGATGATAAGGGGGGAGGAGGACGCACCACGCCCACGCCTCAGCCTCACTTCAGGGCCCTGTATGGGGGGGACCCTGGGGTCTGCTCCCCTCAAGGCACTGCCAGGCCCTATCCCCCATCAGAAGAGTGGGCGGGAAGCAAGCGTGTCAGGACCTGGGCTCCCCTGGATGGCTGGGAGAGGAGGGATGCCAGCCCTGGGGTGTCCGGGCCCCTGCTCCTCACCCAGGAGGGAGGCCTCAGCTGGAAACGGTGCTGAGGGGCAGGCACCAGCTGTGGCCGTCCCCTCGGGCAGGAGCATCCCCCCCATCACTGCGTGGGCATCACTGTCAGTGTCTGTGGAGTGAGACGTCTCCCCACCCGTCAGGGCTGCAATCACACCTTGCGGCTCAACAGAACCTTTCGCCGTGGTGCCGTTCCCGCTCCAGAAACAGAAAGAAGAGCCCCAGGGCTATACAGAACATTCATAAACACCTCATGAGTCTGACTTGGGGAAGGTCATTTAGGCTCCGATAACTGGGCACTTTCCTGACTGCAGGCCAGCGACAGCCATGGCCCCTCCAGCCGGGGGCACCTCCCAGCCCCAAGGAGCCTTCTCGAGGGTCAGGACCCTGTGGCTGCCGGCTTCCAGCCCAGCAGCTCCTAGAGAAGGGCCGCTGCGTCAGGCCTCCCGTGCTTCCGCTAATTAAAACGGGACGTCAGCTATCTCTTCCTTCAGTGCGTCACCACCTCTCCTGGGCTGCTCTCAGTGTGCTTATGAAACTGGAGGAGACGGTGCCTCTCCTGAGATCTGTCTAGACCCAGACAGCCCAAAGGTCCCCGCCCCCTCGGGAACCGCCTCCCGCCTCTCTGAGTCCCCAAAGCAGGGCCCTCCTGGCCGCCCTCCACCACGTTTCTTTGGTTCAGCTGAACTCAAATGTTTCAAGTTTTATAAAAATTGAAAATATATTTTTTTTAAATTGTGGTAAAATACACATGAACAGAGGAGGACACGGCTACCCACTCCAGTGTTCTTGCCTGGGAACTCCCATGGACAGAGGAGCCTGGCGGGTTGCAGTCCACAGGGCCCCCAAGAGTCAGACCTGACTGAACGATTGAACACACACACACACATACATACACTATTTCCCGTCGTAACCATTTTTTAAGTGCACAGCTCGGTGTCGCTGAGTACTTCCACAGTCTCCTGAACTCACCATCGTGCAAAAGAGAAACTCTGTCCCCATTAACCACTCACTCCCTAGCCCCCTGGTAACCACCACCCTACCTCCCGTCTCTGTGTATCTGACTCCTCTAGGGACCACAGATAAGTGGACTTGAACAATATTGGTTCTTTCGTGACGGCTCATTTCACTGAGCACCGTGTCCTCAAAGGTCACCCACGGTGCTGCAGGAGTCAGAATCCCCTTTCCGTCAGGTAGGTCCAGACCACATCCTGCACCCCTTCTTCCATCGACGGACACCCAGGTTGCTTCTGCCCCTTTCCTATTGTGATTCACGCTGCTACGAACGTGGCGGTACAAATACCTTTTTGAGACCCTGCCCTCAGTTCTTCTAGATAAACTTCCAGAAGTGGAATTGATGGATCAATGGTGGTTCTGTTCTGAATTCTTGAGAAACTGCCGTCCTGATTTGCATAGCAGCTGCGCACTTCACATGCCCTCCAGCAGTGCCCGAGGGTGCCAGCTCTTCTGCCCCGGTGCCAGCCTGTGTGATTTTCTGTCTGTCCCAGTCTGGTCTGGGTTTTGACAGCAGCTGTCCTGTAGGTGTAAGGCAGGGATTTGCCCTCCTGTTTAGGCTCTGAATGGTCTCATTTAATCTGCTCATCGATGGTGGCCCCTTTCTCCCCTCGTCACTGGTCATCTTTTCAAGTGTGTGTGTATTTCTCACCGCGAGCACACCTACCCTCTATGCAGCCGTGTGGGAGCCGGCCATCCCAACCCCACAGGGCTTGCTGAACCAGAGTGGGCATGGGCCTCTGTCTCCAGGGACTTGAGCCTGTAGCCGCCTCTCCAGCTGAGCTCGGGCTGCTGCTCACCGTTGCATCCAGGGCTTCCTGTTCAGCCAAGGCGGGAAGAACTGGCCCTATTGGAGCACTGGCTTGGCCAACATGGTAATCAGATGCCCACAGGCACGTTCTGGGGCAGGCACCGCAAAACATCTCCTCAGACAACAGTGACAACAGCTGGCACCCTGCACTGTTTACCATGTGCCCGGTGTACACACATGGGCTGATTTAAGCCTCCTAATGGCCCGACGAGGGTGCTAGGATCGCCCCATTTTATAGAAGACACTGAGGTCTCTGGGGAACATAGGAACTTCCTCGAGGTCACACAGCCTGAGAGGCTGCGAATTGGGCTTTGAGCACAGAGCCTGTGCTCCTGGCTTCTCTGGCCAGCCGGGGGGTCGGCCCCCCAGGTTAGTGGATGGCGAGCGGCCCAGACCCTGTTCTCTCAAAGGAGCTGGTGACCTCCCGGGTCAGGGCGCCGGGTCCCCGTCACTCGCTCTCTGTCCACAGAAGTCTTTCCTCTGACGGCAGCCTGTGGTCAGAAGCGGCTCCCAGAGCCCAGGAGAGTCACGTGCAAAGAGCTGTGACACCACCCTCCTGTTGATGACAACAGGCCCCCAGAGTCAGCGGACTTCGGTCACTGAGACTTCCATAGTCTCCTGAACTCACCATCGTGCAAAAGAGAAACTCTGTCCCCATTAACCACTCACTCCCTAGCCCCCTGGTAACCACGACCCTACCTCCCGTCTCTGTGTATCTGACTCCTCTAGGGACCACAGATAAGTGGATAAGCACTTATAAGAGATAAGCCACGCATCTCTGACTTCTTGATCTAAGTAAGATTGCAGAAGATCTCTGTTCTGGGGAAGCAGAGAGAGCCATTTTACTTGTTTTACAGCAAAAAGTATGCATTCATTCTTTCAGTCAACTGTGTCCATGTGCCTAAATAAGGCCCAGAATGTCCTCTTTGCTGGATAAATAGATTTTCTTCCCTTTCACACCCTAGCCAAGCCCTCCTCCGGACAGTGGATGATGACTCGGAGCACCTGCAGCTCTGATGGGCCTGGGAGGCACAGCAGTTACCTGATCATCCTGCTTTAGCATTTGCGGTAAAGAATATAAACATGGGATTCCCTGGAGACTCAGTGGTAAGACTCTGCCTGCTCATGCAGGAAATATGGATTTGATCCCTGGGTCTGAAACACCCCCTGGAGAAGGAAATGGCAACCCCCTCCAGTATTCTTGCCTGAGAAATCCCATGAATAAAGGAGCCTGGTGGGCTACAGTCTATGGGGTCTCAAATCAGACATGTTTTAGTGACCAAGCGACAATAACAACTCATAAACATAAAGCTGACCATTTTCGAGGAAAGTTCAGTAGCGCGAAGTACATTCACGCTGTGAAGTTACCAGCTGCACCTTCAGAACTTTCATCCTACGTTTCAGTGTCTCATGAAATTAAAAAATGAGTCCCCAAAGCTGTTTCTCACTTTACCAGCCTTGGACGAGACCCACGGATTTCTCTGCAGGCCTGCAAAGACACGGCTGCTGCCCCAGGTACATTCCTGCTGTCCGAGTTAAACAAGCTCCGACCTGTGCATGTCTGGTGCCCAGGTCTGCTGCCTTCTGTTTGCTGGGGCAGAGGCAATGGCTGAAAAGGTCCCCTCTTATGTCAGGACTGATGGCCGCCTCAGGGAAATGGGTCAGCCTGGGTCTAATTTCACTGTTTTCCCAAGGTAAAGGGGGAAAGTAGTCATCACAGGTCCACGTACACTGGTTGATATGCTGGCTCTGTGTCTGTGTAAATAGTTAATTGCAGGCTTGCAGGCCTTGGAGAATACAAGGGAGCTGTAATTAATTCCAGTACACGCCTTGCAATGTTTACATTCCAAATTACCTTCAAGTCAGAAGTATGTGGCCCAGAACCACAGTTTGGGGGCAATAAAATTCCACTGGCCGCTGCTTCCAGCATCTGGAAGTCATTTGCTGGAAGAGACGGAGTTGGCCATTTGGGAAAGTCAGATGTGCTTTGGAAGAGAGATCTTCGAGGTGACACTGGCCTCCGCCCAAGTCACTAACATGAGGGAAGAACCAGGCATGCCCCAAGCAAGGGCCATGCCCGTGGGTCCCGAGTGGGAGGCAGGGGGCAGGCGCACCCTTGGCTGCCATTGGCCGGAAGGAAGCCTTGGATAAGAGCGTGGGGAAAGACAGGACTCCAACAACTGGGATCAGATTTCTAGAGATTATTTCATGCCGTTACAGACGCCAGCCCTGGGTCTGCCGAAGCTGGGGGTGTCCTCCCTCTGCCGCTCCTTATCACCTCACCCCAGGGGCCCCCTTCCAGGGTTCATAGGAAACTCCGTCTGCAGGAGGAAGGGTGATGCAGGAAGGAGTTGCTTTTCTGATGCTAGACTTGAGAACATTGTGGGCTGGGTGTACAATCTCTGCACATAGGGAGCCAGGACCCACGGAGAAGGCCCTGTCACTGGCCAGCCCTGTAGGCCCCTTTGGCCTCCCTCCTGCCCCCTCCCCACTGCAGGCACAGCTCACTCTGCTCCCAGTACTGGTTCCTCTTCAGGTTGAAGGCAGCAGGACCGGGTCAGGAAACATACTTTGCATTGGCTCCTTTGGAAGTCAAATGAGTCAACCCCGCCACCGCTTTCAGGATTTCTCTAAACAAATCAAAGCTTCATGTCAGCCCTCGTGTTTGTCACTGTCTCTGCCTCCCTCACGTCCAGAACCAAGGCGGGTTCATTGGAGAAATGCTTCAGGAGTTCTCCTCTTGTCTTGGTCTCTCCCATCCGGGGGTGGGGGACAGGATGTGGCCTGTCTTCCCGGCTGTGGGGACAGAAGGGGAGAGAAGCGGGCCCTGTGGCCCAGCAGATGTGGACTAGGATTCCGCCACTCTGAGCTCCGTTTCCTGCATGTGACGTGGAGGTGGAGGCACGGCTTCTCCCATGGACGTCCTGAACTTCGGTCAGGTGAGCAGAAAGGTGCCTGCGTACTCTGGGCGCGGTGGCCGGAGTGGCCTGAATGGTGAGCTGAGCTTCTCCAGAGATGGAGCAGCGAGACACACATATGGATCTCAAGGACCCTAGCCACCCTATTTGCTATGGGGAGCGCTGGGCATGCCCAGAAACTAGAGCCCCAGCCACCTCCTGCACACAGTGCCCACACCAATCCTGCTCCACAGCCCTGTCCCTTCCTCCCCGGACTGTAAGTTGCCAGAAGGAGGGACTGCCTCTGTGTGGACTGGGGGCCGTGGTGCCTGCAACGCCACCTGCACAGCTGTGCCTCACGAGTGACTTTCAGGACAACCATCGGGATGGCATCGCTGGGGTACATGTTCCGCACGTTCAAAACAACGTCGGCCTCTCCCACTGACCTGCTCAGACAGCGGTGCACCCGAGCTCCTCGCCCACGGCTCAGTGTGTGGGTATTAGAAGGGTTCCTGTCATTAAGCAGTTTGGGTTCATTACCACGTGCGTCAGCGTC
>SJXQ01008014.1:303258-338418 GCA_006408695.1 Aepyceros melampus | reverse complement strand
CTGGACTCGGGGCCCTGGGGTGCCTCTGTGCCTCTCCTGTGTAGGGTGCTGGACTCGGGGCCCTGGGGTGCCTCTGTGCCTCTCCTGTGTTGGGGGGACTGGACTCGGGGCCCTGGGGCACCTCTGTGCCTCTCCTGTGCAGGGGAATGGACTCAGGGTCTCGGGGTGCCTCTGTGCCTCTCCTGTGTGGGGTGCTGGGCTTGGGAGGCGGGACACAGGGCTTGCTCCTCTGGATGCTCGCTTACTCTCTCAGCTTTGAGGAGTCACTCTAGCCCTGCTCACAGGTGGGGCGGTCATAGTCTGGGGATGGGTGTGTCACGGTGGGTGATTCTCATGTTGGAAACTTCCCACAGCATCACTGCTCAGTGCGGCTGGATCAGAGGGGGCAGTTCCCAATCCCCAAGGGTCTTCTGGGCTAGGTCATGCTCTGGGCTCCTTCTAGGGCCCCACGCCTCCCCAGACACCCCTCGGCCCCCTCACACAGACACAAATATTCACGCACACACGCTCATGCATGCACACACACATGTGCGCGCATACACACACAGGCCTGACTGCTGGTGACTCTCTTCCTCTCAGGAGCTCGCAGCCCTGCAGGTGCCCCATCTGTCCTCATCTGAACCCTCAGTGCTCTGGCAGCACAGGTGGCAAATGGTGCCCACGCCCCTCCTGCATCCAGCAGCCGAGGGGGCCAAGCTCCCGCCCAGGCCTGAGTCTCAGCTCTTGTACAAGTGGAGGACCCCGCAGGGGTGCGGGCAAGGATACCGCAAGGATGGCGGCCACAGGCCAGTGTCGCACTCACAGGCACAGGCTTGCCTTCTGCATGGCCACACGTGGTCAGGCCCATGCAGACAAACCCACCCATGATTCAGCCCCAACCTCACACAATGAATACCGAATCCTCCGGACCTTGGAGTCAGGTAGACAGACACAGTTTCCATAGAGTAATTGGGCTAGAATGAGGTCGGGAGGACCCTGGTTCAATCTGACTGGCGTCCTAACGAGAGGAAGTCTGGCCATAGAGAAGAGATGGCTGTCTACCGGCCGAGGAGAGAGGCCTCAGGAGGACCAGCCCCACCACCCGCTGGCCTCCAATGGGCTAGGCTGAGCTCCGCGGGGCTACAATAGGAGGGAACACGCTGCTGGGTCTGCCCGAGCCAACTCCTCAGTCTGTGGGACCCTGGCAGGTGAAGAGCCATGGCCATGAGCCACGGAGCCCACCATGACCCCACCACAGCCCAGGATCACTCCCGAAGCCCCTGCTGCCTGCCGCCGGCCCCGTCTTAGGGGAGAGAAGGCGTGTGTCTGGGGGATATAAGAAGAGAGAGGGTTCTGGCCACATCCTCACGGAGCTGGCCCACGTCTCGCTCTCTGTCCCACGTTCTGCACCCACCAGGCCCCAAGGAGAGGGCAGTGGGCCTGGCCGGTGCTTGGGCCGAAGGCGGCGAGCCGGCCCGGAGCCAGGCAGTGCCCTCCTAAATTAGAACGCGAGGGCAGGGGAGCAACGCAGACCAGACACTGTCCTTCTCACGAGAGAACAGCCCCTGCAGAGTTTATAGACACCGACGAGTCTTATGTAAGAGGCAACATGCTCAGAGCACTAAGAATAGGCCAGCATACATTCAAGCGGACAGGCTATCGATGTGTTAGACCCTCCTGAAGAAGGGGTGCACGTGGAGATGGGGGCCACAGCTTGTTTGCACCCCCACCCTACGGCAGACACAGGAGGGCAGTGACCGCCCAGTGGAGTGCCAAGTCCTCAGGCTCCCAGGAGGGTGGATACAAAGGGAGGACCTCCAGGGAGGGGTGGCTTCCTGCTCACCTCTGGGGGGCAGAGGGCATGGAGGAGGCTCGAGGCAAGGCTTCTGCAGCCCCCGCTCTACTTCAAGGAGACGTATGTTACATAGGAGGCTCTGCACCCTGCACCAGGCGGCCTGGCACCAACTGGGGTTGAGGAGGGAACCATGCACCAGCCCAGCCCCAGACCTCCCTCTGCTCCCCCCGAGATGCAGGCCTGGCCTCCGTGTCTTAACATCCCAGTCATGGGAGAGGCCCCCAGCAGAGGGCCGAGGACGGTGAGTGGGTTAAACAGCGACAAGGGGCCTTGGGTAGGAATTCTGGGGCTTCGTGAAGAGCAGATTTCAGTTCATAAACACTTATTGTTCATGAAAATCATCCAGCCTCAAAAGCAGCACCCTTTTCAGAAACCCAAACACTTCTTCTTGTAAGCGAACCAAAGTTTACAATTCTTTCCCTAATAAATCAGCTGGATCATACTCTTTATATAAAATCACTGACCCAGAAACAAATCTAAAGCAAATCTTCAAAATAGCCTCCAATCACACAGAGAGCTCCCAGTCCCTTCTCATCTTTGTTTCTGGCTGGTTTTAATACCTGAGGAGCATTAGGGCAAGAGTAGGGCCAGGGCTCCCATCTCTGCCACCGCCAGGGTGGGGACTCCTGGGAAACTACTCAGCACCCAGGGCCTCTGTGCGTCTCACGTGGAAAACGAAAGGGCAGGCGTATCTTTAAGGCCCCTTCAGTATCTGACTCCCTGAACCTTCCTTTCCAGTTTTTCCAAAGGAGAAGAGCCAGAGACACTGGTATCTTAGAAGGTCATCGGAGCTTGTGGGAAGAAGCATTGTAAGATTGAGAGGTCCTTTACTATAAGACATTTCTGAACCTCGACAAAGCTCATCTGTGTGATTCTACAGGAGGGATCAGGGCTGTGGCACTTCTAACCTGAGGTATAAAATCTAACCGTTTACAGTCAAAGCTACAGGTTTTCCAGTAGTCATGTACAGATGTGAGAGTTGGACCATAAAAAAGGCCGAGTGTGGAAGATTTGATGCTTTTGAACTGTGGTGCTGGAGAAGACTCTTGAGAGTCTCTTGGATGGCAAGGAGATCCAACCAGTCCATACTAAAGGAAATCAACCCTGAATATTCATTAGAAGGACTGATGCTAAAGCAGAAGCTCCAATACTTTGGCCACCTGATGCAAAGAGCCAACTCATTGGAAAAGACCGTGATTCTGAGAAATGAGAGATGAGATGGTTAGAAGGCATCACTGACTCAATGGACATGAACTTGAGCAAACTTGGGGAAATAGTGGAGGGCAGAGGAGCCTGGCATGCAGCATTCATGGGATCGCAAGAGTTGGACCCAACTTAGTGACTGAAAAGCAATAACAAGAAAACTTTTTTGTAAGATTGGAAAGCTTTAAGACTCACAGGCAGGACAGCAGAGTGTGGAGCTGGCCTTCAGGGACGGAGGGTTCTACCAACATCCCCTCAATGGTGGGCAGAGGAGGCACCTCCTGCCCCTCTGCCCTGAGTCAGCCCAGCCCTGGGCCCGAGCACCTCCCCAGGCTGTGCCCACAGCTCCAGGCAGGCTCAGAAGGAAGAAGGTGGATTTCCCTGGACCCTTGGGAGCTGCCTGAGGCAAGAGTGGAGCAACTGAGTAGTAGGAAGCCCTGCCAGCGGCCCTGCGCCCCGCCCTGGCCCATCACGCTAGTCCCAGGCTGCTTCCCCACGGCCTCTCCTTGGACTTTTCTTGCCTTTGGACTTTCCCTGGCTCCTTGGCTTGGGCCCTGCCAATGAATTCTGCCAACGCTTCTTAAGTGACCTAGACATTCAGTTTATCCTTCCGCCTTTAGGAAGAACCACTTGTCCATCTACACGTCACAGTCAGAGCAGAGTCTCTTGTCGAAAGTCCACTGCTAGCAAGCCAAGGGGCATCTGCTTGTGTCAGGAAAGCTATTCTGTCTGTCCCTGTGCAGAACTGGGGCCCACTTCTCTCACTTTTGGTCTTCAGGTGACACGAGAAAAGTAGTGCTGTTTCTATTTACAACAACCAAGATGCTAAAATAACCTAATGTCCACTGACAGAGGAACGGATAAAGAAGATGTGATGTATTCATACAATGGAATATTTTCAGCCACAAAAATGAATGAAATGCCATTAGTAGCAACATGGATGAAGCTAGAAATGATCAAACTAAGTGAAGTAAGTCAGACAGAGAAAGACAAATACCATGTGACATCACTTACATGTGGAATCCAAAATAAGATACAAATGAACTTATCTGTGAAACAGAAAGAGACTCATGGACAGAGAAAAGACTTGTGGCTACCAAGGGAAGGAAGGCAGGGAGAGGGAAGTTTTGGAGTTTGGGGTTAGCAGACGCAAATTATTACATACATGATTGATAAACAACAAAGTCCTACTGTACAGCATAGGGAACCATATTCAATATCCTGTGATAAACTATAATGTAAAGAAAATGAAAAATGATGTACATATATGTATATAACTGAGTCACTTTGCTGTACAGAAGAAATTAACACAACAGTGTAAATCAACTATACATCAATTAAAAAAAAAATAGTACTATCTCCTTGCAAGAGACCTCCCCAGGCAGGAAGCTGTCACATCACCTCTGATCGTCCACTGTCGGGACAGATGGGCCGATGAGTGGCCAAAGCGACCCTCGACCCTAACCCTTGAGCCTTCAATGTCCAGGTCCCCTCTGCTCCCCTCCAGCCTGAACTGTACTCCCAGGGCCCCCAAGAAAAACCAAGTAACACAGACAGACAGGTATTTGTACCTGGCACGGCCCCAAAAGGTGCAAAAAAGCTGCTGCAGAAGGTGCCGAGGACTTCTCATGCCAACAGATAAGCCCGGAAACAAAAGACAGGAGGCAGATACGGAAGCTCCTTGCAGGGCCCTGAGCCAGAGCGGCCCCCCAGCACTCAGCTCAGGTCCAGCGTGGCATGACATGATGGACCGCAGTGGGGAGCCAGGCAGGAGGGGACCCTGAGACACAGGGAATTCCCGCCTGGCATTGCACCAGGGGCTGCTGCTTGGGGCGGGGACTTGTGAGGGGCTGAACCACGTCTCCGATGTTAGGGGCCATGTCTCCCATCTCCAAGATTCCAGAGGAGGGTGGACCTAGCTCCTAGCCCCTCACTCACCTACACCTGCCATCTCACCCTCAAACCATCATCTTCCTGAGGATGAAGCCAGGCCTCTCCAAGAGCCAGTAGCAGGCCTGGCACTTAGGATGCTTAGTGGGCCTCTGTTCCCTTATTCCCACCCTGGCGATGCCCTCCTGGGGTCTCACTGACCCAGTCCCCAGCAGGTCATCAACCCAGCAGGTCTTCAACCTGGCTGGGCAGTGAGAGCTGAAACAGCCGTGTCTTGCCTTTTTGGTTGAGAGCTCTTCTCAACCGAAACATAAAACATAAGACAAGAAAACATAAAAAATATTAAAAAAAAAAATAAGACAAAACATAAGACAAAAAGATAAGGCTTGGTTCCTTCATGCATTTCTCTTCCTCTGGCTTACTGAGTTTCCTGGAAAAAGCTCTTCCTGTCGCCTAGAAACCAGAGGCGATACAGACAGTGAACGCACGCTCCAGTGCCTTGTAACCTCTTCCCCTCACTTCTCAGAAGGGATGGACAGTGGTCCGAGGTGCCACACACATCAGCCCCTCCCCTAGGCTGCCCCAGGTGGTGGCCTATAGCTCAGTCATGCTGAATCCTGCCCCCCACCCCCCGTCACCGGCTGTTGTCATGACAAGTTTTAATAAAACTACAAACATGCTGAACGTAAGACCAGACAAAACCTCCAGCCTTTAACATCTTATTTGCAAACATCTCAAGCTGAAGTAATCAAACCAGCTGCAAAACTACTAGTTACCTTCCCTTCCTTGCCCTCCCTTGGGGTCCTGCTCAGCCAGGACCCAGACCCTGGGAAAGGAGGGTTTCTGCAGTTTGTAGGAAGCCCTGGTAGGCGGTGCAGGGGTCCCTCTGTCCTGGGCTTGGGGCTGGGCTATGGGGCAGGCAGGCTAAGGCCTCAGACAGGCGCCCGCCTGGGTTCCATTTTGAGTGTTTCCTCTGGCATTTCTGAATGTTGAGGCTCCCTCGTTAAAACACTGCTCTGTTTCCAAATAAAATTTTTTTCCCCCTGCTTCAAAGAAAGGAGATTTTACTGTTCTGTTTTAATAAGGGCTACCATTTTAGGGCTTCCCATGAGCCAGACCCACCGCTAGGTGGTTAGATAGGATTAGTCCTTGCCACAGGCAAGATGTATGAGTTATCATCCCATGTTACAAAGGATCCAGGACTCAGTGAGGTTAAGTGACCTGCCCACACAGTTGAAGGTTGGTAGAACCGAGGATTTAAATCCAGGCAACAGAACCTAATCCAAGCCTCCACTCATTCTCCAAGACACCGAGCTCAACAGCCCAGGTCCAGCAGGAGGGAGCCGGGTGGAGTGGCCTGAGCATGTCCCCCTGACATAGCTCAGGCGAGTCCCTCTGGCTGCTGGTCATGGACAGGACAGTGAGTCAGGTCCCACCCTCCTGTCTGGTCACGGCTGGGGAAGGAAGCTCCTTGACACAGAGAATTCCTTTCCCCAAAGAGTGTAATCCCCCCACCTCTGACAGCGCTTTCTTCTCATCTTACACTCTTCCAGGGATTCATGGATTCACTGGGGTCAGGCTGCACCCTGTGGGGCTTCTTGGGGCAGGAAGGAACTGGCACCACCCCCTCCAGAGACCTGCCCTGCCCTGCTGAGCTGGTGGGGGTGGGGGGCAGCAGTGTCCCGGACTCATCCTCCTCCTCGTGCCCCACCCCCGACCGCTAGGACGCCTGCTGAGGACCAGGTGCCGGCCAGAAGGCCCACTTCTGCCGCTGCTCCTCCACCTGCTCACGCTTACCCCCCTGCAGACTCGGGAGCTGCTGTGCCAACTGAAACATTAGCTCTTCAGAGTGAGCGCAGCCAGCCTGTGGCGCCCGGGGACGTCACCTGCACTGGCTTCACTTTTGCAGAGGTGACACAAGGCAGGGACTCAGCAGCGCTGAGCTGGGAGTTGGGAAAGGGTGGCCCCCGAGCTTTATCGCTGACTGGGTGCCACTTTGGGGCAATTTCCTTAATCTCTCTGGCTCCAGCATCCTCAGGTTTCAAGTGGGAGGTGTGGCCAGGTGACCCTCCAAGTCCAAATATTTGGATCCTTTGTAACACAAAGCTCCTCTTCTCAGGAGAGTAACTCATGACATGAGTGTGAGCATGGACATGATGGAGCAGGGGGCGGTTCTTTTGTAAGCAAAAAAATTAATGTGATAGTATATCTGGATTTGATCCCCAAGGACCCCAAAAAGTCACTTCAGATCTGGTATCCCTGGTGCTCTGTATGCAAGCCCCTGACACGGGTACCATGATGCCTGCTTGCGTCTGTGTCCTCCGACGGCACAGTGACCTCGAGGGCCCAGTCGTGTCCCTCCCCCCACGGCCCCTGAGCCAGTGCTTGTCAGACAGGCAGCAAATGTTCGTCACCCAAAGGAACTTGCTCTAGGCACAGCTGACCCCTGAACCCACCAGAATCGGGTAGCAGACATGTATGGACCCTGCACCTCTTGCCCATCCCTTTGCTGGAGATTTCTACAGGAGAGAGTTCTTCCTCTGTTCTCTGGGGACAGGGTTCCCCTCCCTTGGCCCATCCCTCTGGGCTCCAGCAAATGCGGTGCCTGTGGGCCCAGCACCCTGATAGCTGCATCCAGGCCTCAGGCTGTGAACCTCACCATACCTCTGTTCTCCACGCCCTGCGCCCCCAGCACGTATCCGAGAGGAGGCCTTAGCTCCTCCAGCTTTGCTCATCACCCACCTGTCTCCCATCTGGGCTACATGTGGTGCTAACTGATCAAAGGCCCCCGGTGTCAGTGAGGCCCCAGTCCTTCCCTCTGTCCGCTCTGCACAAAGGGCCCTCTCTGCCTGCTGGGCAGCCTGAGTGGGGCATTCTTCGTCCTCACAGGCAGGCTGAGCCAGGGGACAGACCCTTAATTAAAGTTCACCTCCCACACGTGCGGTGCCACTGTTCACCTTGTCATCCTCAGGCCCAACGTGCACACTGGCTGCTGGCAGCGGCCCCTGGCACACCAGGCTGCACCAGAGAATCAGCTGACCAGGGCTGCCAGGCCACAGGGCCACTCACAGCGCGGACCCCCGAGCCTGGGGCAGTGAGGGGCCCCAGGAGGCCAGGCCAGGGAGGCTCAGGCCTGCCAAGGACACAGCACATGGGACATGAGGCCAGGCTCTCTGCCCGGCACCCAAACTGGGCAGAAAACCGGTCAAGTAGCACACACAGCTCATGGCCGAAGGGCCGGAGAGGAGGCTGCCCCTGCAGACCCACTGGGTGGGGAGCATGGGGTGGGCACAGCCTGGGAGCACACGGCCGCCCTGGAGCAGCCGACTGTGTTTCCAGACCACCAGGGCCACTGGGTGACTGGTCCATACACTGCCCATGAGGGATCTGCACGAAAGCTTCTGAACTCCAGAGTGAGGTCAACGGCCCTGGTTTGGCAGGAAATGATCAGACCTCAGAGGAAAGCCGATTGGAGGGGAGGGAGGCTCAGGGCAGAGGTCACTGCCATTGGCCATGTCCTGCACACCCCTGCTCACAGGGCAGGGCTGGGGGACAGAACTTCACCTCCCTTCTCCAAAGGACACGGATGCCCACCATATGCCAGGCAGGGCTGTGCCCCCTGACGGCTCAGGAATCAGAGGCCCCCAAAAGGACCCTCCACTCTACGTGGTGCCTGGCCCAGGCCGATCAGTGACACAGTCATCCCAGAGTTGGAAGCAGACTTTAGCTGTGCCTGCACATCAGAGTCACCGGGGATAAAGTCCCACAGCCCAGTCACACCAGCAGAGAGGCCATGTCATTGCTGAGACCACTGTGTTCTCAGGTGTTCGACCGTGGTCCAGAACAGCTCATCAGCAGCATCCAGAGCTGGTTAGAAACTCAAAATCTCACCTCGGTTCCAGAGCCACTGAAGCTCTGTGTGTGGGACCCAGAGTGTGTGTTCTTGCCTGTCCTCCCCGTGAGCCAGATGCCCACTGAAGCTGGAGAACCGAGAGGCTGGATGAACATTCAGTGTCCAGCTTCTGCTGTTGCTCAGTTGCTCAGTCGTGTCTGGCTCTCTGTGACCCCATGGACTGCAGCACGCCAGGCCTCCCTCTCCATCACCAGCTCCTGGAGCTTGCTCAAACTCACGTCCGTCGAGTCAGTGATGCCATCCAACCATCTCGCCCTCTGTCATGCCCTTCTCCTCCTGTCTTCAATCTTTCCCAGCATCGGGATCTTTTCCAATGAGTCGACTCTGCATCAGGTGGCCAAAATACTGGAGCTTCAGCATCAGCATCAGTCCTCCCAAAGAATATTAAGGACTGATTTCCTTTAGGATTGACTGGTTGGATCTCCTCGCAGTCCAAGGAACTCTCAAGAGTCTTTTCCAACACCATAGCTTAAAAGCATCAATTCTTCGGTGCTCAGCCTTCTTTATGGTCCAACTCTCTCATCCATACATGACTACTACTGTTTTTGTTCAGTTCAGTTCAGTTCAGTTCAGTCACTCAGTCGTGTCCGATTCTTTGCAACCCCATGAATGGCAGCATGCCAGGCCTCCCTGTCCATCACCAACACCCAGAGTTCACTCAAACTCACATCCATCAAGTCGGTGATGCCATCCAGCCATCTCATCATCTGTCACCCCCTTCTCCTCCTGCCCCCAATCCCTCCCAGCATCACAGTCTTTTCCAATGAGTCACTCTTCGCATGAGGTGGCCAGAGTACTGGAGTTTCAGCTTCAGCATCAGTCCTTGCAAAGAACACCCAGGACTGATCTCCTTTAGGATGGACTGGTTGGATCTCCTTGCAGTCCAAGGGACTCTCAAGAGTCTTCTCCAACACCACAGTTAATCACAGGCAATTCTGATGTGTGGCCACAGAAGACAATTAACGAATCACATGGTCAGTCCCGGTGGTGCACAAATCCTTCACCCACAATCACCGAATTAGAGGTGGGTTATCATGGACAAGGCCATGTCCAGACCACGCAGGCTTGAGCCGCCCTTCAGGGTGCTGATCGCAACACCCACCTTCCTATGCAACCCTCCCTGTCCACCCCGTTCCTCTGGGATTGACAGCATTGCCTGGGGACACTGGTCCAGTGACGTGGCAGGAGGGAGTATGTGTGGGGACCACAGTGCTGCCCCCATCCCCTCAACAGACTGATTTATGAGGTCGATGCTTCATTGCTGTATCTCCTATTAAAACATAAACCCATACGAGGTGGATACAGGATAATGAGAAATGTATGTCCCCTGATACATTTCCCTGTGCCTGGCTCGCAGCACATGCTAAATAAATATTTGCTTAATAAACATATGAAGAGATACATAGAGGATCTACTTACAGCCCAGGAAGGATCTCTGGGTTATCTCTAGGAACTGGTACATTTGGTCCAAATAAAGGGACTTGTAAAGAAAGGCACTTCTATTCTGACTGGGCCATGTGGGCACTGGTCCCATAAGCCAGGCAGAAATCTAAACACCAATATATGGATTTATGCTAGCTTTTAGGAAGCTTTTCACAAGACCTTTGTTTTGGAATTTGGAGTGGAATGGCTGAATTTCAAATACAGGAAGTCCCCATAACCCAGGCCAGCACCTGAGACACCACTTTTCTGTTGGAAAAGTGACGAATTCCATGATCCTGTGATGAGATCCCTCAGTAAGAAAAACATCTAGACTGTGAGAATGAGCCCCGACTCCATGTGCCTCTCCCCAAGGAGAGCAACTTGTAAGAGCTTGAACACCCAAGTCACCCACTATTTCTTCTCCATGTGCCTCCACCATCCAGTGGGCCGTCCAGAGCAGGGACATCAGCCATGTCCACCAGCACAGGCTGATGAAGGAACTCACAAGCCTGGTTTTTCATCAGCCAGAGGTGCCTTGAGGCAAGGGAACCTTTGGGGCCAGGCTGTCGTGTGGCTCCCAGGAAGGTAGCAGGGAGGGGGCCGGGGCATCAAGAAAAATGAAGTTTGTGGGTCACCAATGGATGTGAATCTTCCCTGCTCTGGTTGCAGGGGTGGGGGTGGGGTGACTGCAGCCTCATGCTGAGCAAGGCTGACCGAGAGCCTCATAGCTTGGGGCCAGGATGACCGTCTGGTCCAGCTGCCATCAGTTGGGACCGGAACAAAGCCAAGTCCCCCGGAGAGAGGCTGAGTTACGGTAAATCAGACGCGATAATCACGGTAATCGCTCACATGTGGAAGCGTCTCACAGTGGACGCAGCACTTGCCCAGATCCCTCCTGCTTGCTTACTCTGATCCTGGGGGAAGACCCGTCCAGGTCATTCCTCTCCTAAAAGCTGATGGTACGGAGCCAGCAGTGAGCTCGTCAAGGAGGGTGGTTCCATGGCCCTGGCCCCTCGTGCAGCCCCCCACCCCAGCCTCTTCTCAGCCTCTCCCCTCGGCAGCTTATTCATTTTGTCTTGGCAGCAGCCTCTTGTGTAACTGAAACCGCAAGAAACTTTTTGTTTGGCTTCTAACTCAGAAGAAATTCCAGTAACTTGGTTCCCGCTACTTAAAAAAAAAAAAAAGCCTGGAGCCCAGCTCTGGAGAGCTCAGCATTCCCTCCCACCCCGCAAAACGGATGGACTTCTCCCTCCCCAGCTCCCTCCTGAGTCCGGGAGGTTCAAGTATCTGAGCCCTGGCCTCATGCAGTCCAGGTCCATGGTCCTTGCACCCCCCGGAGGCCAGGCTGGGATGAAGCCAAGCAAGTTAAGAGCTGTTGAAAGATTAGCTTGGTGGTCTCTCCTCTCACCCGGGTATGATGCTCTCTTTTGTTTTCGGCACACAGGGCCTGGGGGGCAGGAATGAAATCAGCAGGCATCCAGGCCCCGAGCCTTGGAGACACAAGGAGGCCACCCCCCATCCCCCACCTCCGGCACTGCAACTCCTCTCTACACCCCAGGCTCCATAACCAAGACCTGCCCACATCTTCACACAGAGCCACTCGCCCTGGTGAGTCAGGAAGAAGGCCTTGACTTTGGATGTTCTAGGCCCTTTCTATTCAAAGTGGGATCCCCTGGAAGTTTGTTTAAGCAGCAGCACCCTGGGTGGAGAAAAGGGAATGCTCCTACACTGTTGGTAGGAATATCCATTGATGCAGCCACTATGGACAACAGTATGGAGGTTCCTTAAGAAACTAAACACAGAGCTACCAGATGATCCTACAGTCTCATTCCTGGGCAAACACATGTCTGGAGAAAATCATACTTTGAAAAGACACATTCACCCTAGGGTTCATCGCAGCCCTATTTACCATAGCCAGGACATGGAAGCAACCTAAAATATCCATCAACAGAAGAACGGATAAAGAGGACGTGGTGCATATATACAGTGGGGTATTACTCAACCCTAAAAAAGAATGAAATAATGCCATTTGCAGCAGCATGGACCTAGAGATCGTCACAGTAGGTGAAGTAAGTCAGGCAAAGAGACAAATATTATATGATATCACTTTTATGTGGAATCTTAAAAAAAAAATACAAATTAACTTATTTACAAAACAGAAACAGACTCACAGACATAGAAAACAAACTTATAGTTCACAAAGGGGAAAGGGGAGCTGTTTGGGGTTGGCAGACACACACTGCTATTATATAAAGTAGATAAACAAGGCCCTACTGCATAGCACAGGGAACTGTATCCATATCTCATAATCATCTATAATGGAAACGAATCTGAAGCTAGACATCCGAAACTGATGCAGTATTGTAAATCAACTATATTTAAACTTACAAAAATAAAAAAGGATGAGGATTTGAAAAATTAAAAGAGCAGCACCCTGGATCCCCATCCTGATGCACTAGATCAGAATTTGCATTTTAACAAGAGTCCCATTCTCAGCTGGGCACGCTGCACCCACGAGAAGCAGCCCGGTGATAAGAGGACTCGCCAGGGACATTCCAACTCATCAGACACGTCAGAGGCCTACCATGTGCTGGGCCCCAGGCTTGGTGCAGAGCCCCTGGCACACTGGCTGAGCATTCTTGGAGGTGCCCACGGACCCAGCGAAGTATGTCCATGGCTCCCTCATGGAGGCAAAAACTTGCCCCTGTCCCAAGTCCACCTGAACCCTCAGAGCTCCACATCCGCATTTTCCATAGAACCCAGGCTGGTGGTCTGCCACCCACTCTCTCCATCTGCCTTCTCTTCTGTCCCCTTCCCCAGGGAAGGCTGAAAACACAGCCACCTCTCGAGCCTCCCTTGCAGCTAGCTGTTAACCAGCCCCCTGATCCTGGTAAAAAGATGAAGAAAAAACAGCCTGGTCCCTGCTCCCCACCATGCAGTGGCCAGGAGCGCCAACACTACCTGGGAGCTTGGTCCAAGTGTAGCATCTCAGGCTCCACTCCAGATCTAAGGATCCAAATCTGTTTTGACAAGATCCCCGGCTGACACGCATATTTAGTTCGAGATGCGTTATTGTAGGGGGAGGGGACTGGGAAAACCTCTGTCTCCTGTTGAAAGACACGAATGTTGCTGGCACCACACCTGCCTCACCACCCCTGCCTCGAACACAGGTGATGCGGGGTCTGCAAAACCATCGGCAAGAACGAGAGAAGGAGCTGAGTACGAACAGGCTGGAGTGAGGCAGCAGGAAGTGATAAAAGTGTCTGGGTCCTTAGTGGCACCTGAAACTGCTGGACCAACCCTGAGGCTGTTCCAGGCTTCCTGTGTCCTGTCACTTGAAGCTGAAGACATTCCTAAGATCTGAGCATGAGGAAGATCTACAAGGACTTGGGCAGCCCCGAGAGCTGAATCTCCCTGGAGGAGACCTGCTGGCCCCTGCTTCTCCCTTGTGTCTGGTAGGAAATAGGTGAGCACTCCTATCCTGACAGCTTGCTCAGTGGGCACAGTTGGCTCTGACACCTCATGTGGGTAAGTGGCACACCCGCTCCTCGTCCTTCTGAACGCCTGCACAGCCATGGGGAAGAAGTGGCCATGTGATCTCCTCCTGGAGTCACCCCCCTGCCGCAGGACTTCAGCTGTTTACTCGACTCTCGGTATCCTTGGAATGTCCAGTCCCATCTCACCCCTCATGAGGTTCCCCGGACTTTCCTGGTGGATAAGAAATCCAAGCACTAAGACCCACAAGCCAGGGATGCACTCAAGCTGGCCGGCGCTTCTGAGCTCACAGGACTGTCCTTCCTGTGAAGGGACAGGACAGGAGGAGGGGGAGGAAGCAGAAGGAACTGGATAATCCCAAGGCAGCCTCCAAAGAGTGCTATCACGCCAAGTCCCCGAACTTCAGAAATGTTACCCTAGATTTCCTCCTCTATCATCTCCACCAGGAGTCTGGCTCCAGGGAGAGAGGGCGACATCTCAGCCTGAAGAGTATGGGCTAAAAGGCTCTGGGCTGGTTTTCAAATAACAATCATTATCACACGATTAGGCAAGTCAACGTAGGTTCTGCTAAAGAAAGGCAGGAGGGCGGTGGAGAAGAGGGTGGGTGGGCAAGAAGGTAGGAAGGGAGAAGGAAGGAGAGCAGAGACCTGGGCTTTGACCTCCTCGCCTGGTGTCTGTGGCTCATTAGACTAATGACTTCAGAGTCACTGAAAAGACTGTGATTCATCTATTCAATAGGATGCTTCTCAGCAATAATAAGGAATGAGTGGCAGGTATGGGCGGTAACATGGAAGACTTGTGCAAGCATCTTGTGCAAGCATCTTGTGCACTGAAAGAAGCCAGGCCCCAAAGGCTGCGTACTGGACAATCCATTTATATGATGTCCTGGGAAAAGCAAAAGGATAGGAATGGAAACCAGCTCAGTGGTTGCCATGTGTTAGCACGGGGAGGGGAAGCTATAAAATGCTTTGGGGGAAAAGAGAAACATTTTCTATCTTGACTGCAATAGTGGTTTTACAACTACAGAAATGTGGCAAGACTCAGAGCTGAGGACTTCTGGCCAAGACGGGTTAATAAAGACCAGATCTACCCTCTTGCCATGAACACCCAAAACCAAAATAGCAAAAATGGTTGAAATGACAGTTTTCAAGATCCTGGACATCAACCAGCAAAGGAAGAGCCCTGAGAAATAGGAAACCAACCAGGTGGACCCTGCCACTGCCCGTCTGCTGCCTTGTTAGTTTTCAGGCCAGAACACACACAGGGGCCCACCTGGGTGCAGTCTGGCAGATGACTTGAAGAGAGAGATGTGAGAGTCCAAGGAGACCAAAGCTGCTGGATCTCAAAGAAGGAGGAGCAGACAAGAAAGAGCCGCCCTGTAGGGGGTCGCTTTGGATGATGGACGCATGTGAGTGAGGGAGACACCCGGGGCCGAGGGAAGAATTGTACTCACTTGCTATTACTAGGAAACAAATCACCACAACCGCAGTGGTTAAACAGCCCACCCTTCATATCCCGCAGTGTCCGTGGGCCAGGAGCCCAGGCACGGCGTGGCCTGGCCCTCTGTGCACTCCCACAGGCTGTACTCGAGGTGTCGACCTGGGTGCAGCAGCGTCTGGATGAGCATCTGTTCCAAGCCTGGGCTGATGGGGGGCAGGGTCCGTCTCCCACGGCTGCACGCAGCCTGGGCTCCAGAGGCCGCCTGGCGCCTGGGGTCCTCTGGCATAGCCTCTGGCTTCTCCAGGCCCCTGGGGGGCCTTTCAGCTCCAAGTGGCTAAAGTAGGGTCTTACATGCTGTAACCTGGTCATGCCATCTGCACCTCATCATCTTTCATGTGACACAGCCTGCTCACAGAAGAGGCCTCCCATTACCCTGTCATAGTTAGAAACGAGTCTCAGGTCCCTCTCACCCTCAAGGGGATGGGGCAATACAAAGATCTGAACAACAGAGGCAGAGGGTCATCCTAGGGTCCTTCTGCCAAAGACCCTCAAGAGGATTATTAAGAAGAAGAATATAGCTCCCAGTACACACACAGAGCTGGGGATAATGCCTACAAACCAGACTTTAAAACCTCATGACTCACAGGGCAGAAGACCCAACGGGTTCAGCCTAAGTCGTGGGCAATATTCATCTTACACCAAATGCTGTACTGATTCTGTCTAAAAAATTTTAAAACAAGACAAAAAAGGATCAAACTGCTTCCAAGTAGCTTAACTGAGTCCCAGTATAAACTTCAAGAATATTTATGTAACTATTTTGAATTAATTGAATTCAAAAGAATTCAAAATTATCCAAGGTGAAATTTAGCATCTTGCATCCAACGTAAGAGACCAGGTAAATACAACCTGTAGTGAGGAGAAAAATCATCTAAATGGACCCAGAACCACACAGATGTTAGAATTAGCAGACAAGGATATTAAAACTGTAGCCATAACTGTATTCCATCTGGTCCAAAATTTAAGCAGAGACATTAAAAACATTTCAAAGACCCAAAAAGTCTTTCTAGAGATGAAAACTACAATGCCTGAGATAAAAAATACATTGGAGAGGATTAACATTAGATTATTCATGGAAAAAAAATAGTAAACTTGAAGACATAATAATAGAAACCATCCAAAATGAAAGACACATTAAAAAAAATAAAAGAGCATTGGTGAGCTGTGTGAAAATGTCAAGTAATTTAATACATGTATAATTAGAATTCCCACAGGAGTAGGGAAGTGGGAGATACAGCCATTTATAGAATTAACAGCCAAAACTTTACTGAATTTAATTTTGAAAGCATAAACTCACAGATTCTAGAAGCTCAATGAATACCAAGCATAAGAAATTTGAAAAAAAATTTACACACCAAGACACATCATAATCGAATTGCTCAAAGCCAGTGATAAAGAGGAAATACTCAAAGTTGCCAGAGCAGAAAGACATAGTTTATCTGGAGAAACAAAGGCAAGGTTGATGGCAGATTTCTTGTTGGAAACAATGTAAGCAAGAGGGCAGTGGAACACAGCTTTAAAATTCCTGAAAGAAGGCAAGAGTAGTGGAGTGGGTTGCCATTTCCTTCTTCAGAGGACCTTCCCAACCCAGGGATCGAACCTGGGTCTCCCGCATTGTAGGCAGACGCTTTACCATCTGAGCCACCAGGGAAGTCCATAAAGTTCTATACTAAGTCAAAATAGCTCAAAAATTAAGGTGAAAAAGTGAGACTTACTTTAGAGATAGGAAAACCAAAAGATTTCATATCCAGGAGAGCTTCAGTGCAAGAACTGTTAAAGGACGTCCTTAAAACAGAAGGAAAATGATGCAAGATGGAAAGAAATGTGGATCTACATAAATAATTAGGAGCACTAGAGACTGAGATCCAGTTTTCCCTCAAAGGACTGCATAAAAAAGATAATAACAGTGTATTATGAACAAACATTATAAACAGTGTAAATGTTTATAACCAATGACAGCAGGAACATAAAGGCCATGGAGGGCGACATGTAAGGAGACCATTGTAAGGTTCCTACACTACATCTCAAGTCATTTAATAACGCTTGAAGGTAGGCTAGGATGAATTAAGAACATATACAGTAAGCACTAAAGCAACTCCAGAAACGACAAGACAGTGAATTTTAACTAGTAAGTCAACAATAGAGATTAAATATAATAAAATATATGGGTATTGTTTTTTCAAAAGAAGGCAGTTAAGAAAGACAAGGGATCAAAGAACACATAGAAAACAACAGCAAAATGATAAACTTAAACCTAACGTCACATGCCTATGATCACATTAAATAAAAATGATCTGAACACCCCAGTTAGAAGTCAGAGACCATCAGGCTAGATAAAAGAGGAAGACCCAACTATTTGCTGTTTATACAAGAAATTCATTTCAAATCCAAGACACAAATGGGTTAAACATAAAAGTATGGGGAAAGATATACAATGCTAACATGAATTAAAAAAAAGAAAAGCTAGAGCAGCTATATTAATATCAGGAAATGCAGAGCTTGGAGCAAAATCTACACCACAGAGAAAGAAGGTTTTTTCATAACAACAAGGGGTCAGCTCTTCCTGGCATGTAACAATCACACTGTTTACACACCTTTAACAGAGCCTCAAAATACACAAGGCAAAAAATGCTTTTTCTAAAAAAAGAAATTGGCAAACTGATTCTAAAATTCATATGGAAATGCAAAAGACCTAGAATAATCCAAACGACTTTGACAAAAGAAGAAATAAGTTACCCTTTGGGTAACTGACACACTTGATTTCAAGACTTATCATAAAGCTATAATAATCAAAACAGTGTGTTCTTGGTGTAAAGACAGGCAAATGGGTCCATGGAAGAGAACAGAGGAGCCACAGAGGAGCCAGAAATCCACACATAGGTGGAGACTGATTTCTGACAAATATGAGAGAGAACATATTTGCACAGCACATATCTAATTAAGAACTAGTCTCTGGGACAGGGTGCTCAGGGCTGGTGCACTGGGATGACCCTGAGGGATGGGATGGAGAGGGTGGTGGGAGGAGGGTTCAGGATGGGGCACACATGTACACCCATGGCTGATTCATATCAATGTATGGCAAAAATCACTACAGTACTGTAAAGTAATTAGCCTCCAATTAAATTAATTTTTTTTTTTAAAGAACTATTCTCTGGAACATATAAAGATCTCTCAAAATGCAGTATTAGGAAAACAACTCAACTGCAAAATGGACAGAAGTTATGAACAGACACTTCACCAGAGAAGATGTATGGCTTGCAGGTAAGCGCATGAAAGGTGCTCAGCGTCACTAGCCGTTGTTGCTCAGGCATGTCCGACTCTGCGACCCTCTCCCCCAGTGGAATGCAGCACTGGTGGCTTCCCTGTCCTTCACTATCTCCCAGAGTTTGCTCAAACTCATGTCCATTGAGTTGATGATGCTGTCCAACCATCTCATCCTCTGTTGCTCCCTGTCCTCCTGCTCTTAATCTTTCCAGGCATCAGGGACTTTTCCAATGAGTATACTATGCTGGGGTGTAGAGGTGGGAATGTCTTCATCCCCTTATCAGCCTGGTACAGGGACCTCAAATGTTTTCTCAGTATATTCCATGGGTCCCCTTCTCCTTCTGGCCTGACCTGGGAGAAAGGCCGCTACCCAGCTGGACTGAGGCAGCCACCTTCCCATGGATAGTGCACAGAGAGCTGGCGGGTCTGAGAGCAGAAGGACCTGGTTTTCTGGGTTCCTGGATACAAGCTCCATGAGTGGGTACAGGATCTGCAAGCAGACGGAGGCAGCAGGTCAAGGGTGGGTCTGAGACTGTGGGGGCTTCGGGTTGGTGTGGAACAGGTACAGAGCCATCTGTGGGCTGGCGGAAAGGGTGGGGTCCTGGAGGAAGCTGGGGCAGACGGGTCCAGGGGCAATCATGTGGGCGTGAATCTTCTGGGAGGTCATAGCCTGCAAGACACTCTCGTCTCAGGGTCATGGTGAGGAGCCAGGGATGAATGCAGACAGACACACAGCACTGTCCTGACACACGGTGACACAAATAGGAAAAGGAGAGGAAAACTGTCCTTTCTGGGCGTCCACTGCTGCCACCTGCTAACTGGCAGGACCACGATTACATACCAAAGGCACCGCAGCAACTAATTCCAAGCAGATCAAAATAAATCAGAAAACAAAACCTTTCTGACAGCAGAGAAACGTGGCAACATGTTAAGAGGTAATTACAGTCTTTCCCCTTGTTTCACCGTGTTTTTGCTGCCACGAGTGCAGGCGCTGAATTGTAGCCGTCACTCCAGGTTGAGGGGCACGAGTCGGCAACCGTGCTGGGGCTGGATGGGCCAGTGAGCCGGCCACCTGGGGACCCACCTTCTGACGGAGACATCGGTCCTGTGCCTGATGCTGGGTGCTGGGGAGCCGCAGCCCAGCCCAGCCCAGCCCAGAAGCCCCATGCCGGCCATCTATGGACTCTTCCCCACCTGTTGCTCCTTCGGAGCGAAACATGGCCTCTTGCTCCACCCATGGTCTGGGGCGGGGGAAGAACACAGCCTGGGAATCAGAGCCGGTTTGACCTCTGTTCCTAGTTCAGCGGCCGGGAATGGAGCGGAGCTCCTGGGCCTTTGTCTCCCTATTTGAAAACGGGACACATGGGTGCCTACCTTATGCAGCCGTGGTGAGACCTGGAAATCATCATCACGCTGAGATATCACCTTGCACCTGTCAGAATGGCCATCACGAAAGGAACAAAAATAATGAATGTTGGGGAGGCTGGGAAGAAATGGGAACTCCCATACATGGACGGTGGGATGTCTGTTGGCAGAGCCACTATAGAGGAGCTTAGAGATTCCTCAGAAAACTAGGGATGGAGCTACTGTACGATCCAGAAATCCCACTCCTGGGTACATGTCAGAATAAAATGGAGACGACAATCCAAAAAGACACACGCACCTCAATGCTCAGAGCAGTGCTACTTATGATACCACAATACGGAAATGACCTAAGTGTCCTTCAACAGGTGAATGGATAGAGAAGATGTGGTACGTACACACACGATGGAATATTCCTCAGCCATAAAAAGGAATGAAAATTTGTCATTTGCAACAACGTGGATGGACCCGGGTGCATAATATTTAGTAAAGTCAGACTGAGAAAAACAAATGCTGTATGATGATACTTCTACGTGGAATCTTAAAAAAAAAAAAAACACATGAAGGAATGTAACAAAACAGAAACAGACTCACAGAAATAGAGAACAAACCCATGGTTACCTAAAGGGAGAGGGAAGGGGGAGGGGCAAAACAGGGGCATGGGATCAAGAGATGTAAATTACTTCCATAAAATAGAGGGGACTTCCCTGGCAGTCCAGGCTTCCCTGGTGGCTCAGAGGTTAAAGCGTCTGCCTCCAATGCGGGAGACCTGGGTTTGATCCCTGGGTTGGGAAGATCCTCTGGAGAAGGAAATAGCAATCCACTCCAGTATTCTTGCCTGGAGAATCCCATGGATGGAGAACCTTGTAGGTTACAGTCCATGGGGTCGCAAAGAGTTGGACACGACTGAGCGACTTCACCTCCCTGGCAGTCCAGTGGTTAGGACTCTGCACTTTCACTGTAGGGGTTGTAGTTCGATCCCTGGTCAGGGAACGAAGATCCCACATGCCACAGGTGTGGGAAAAAATAAAATATTGCTTTATAATGACTTTAAATGGAGTACAATCTATGAAATGTTGAGCCCCTGTATTACACACCTGAAGCTAAAATAATACTGTAAATCAGCTATACTTAAAAAAAGAAAAGAAATCATGCATGTGAGACTCCCGCCCCTGGCAAGGGTCATCGTGTCCATCCTTATTGATCTGACGGTTTTCTCCAGTCTGCACCAAGCCCTCTGACCCCACCCTGATGAGGACGAAGGAGGTGCAGGTGGCTGGCAGGAATGGGGTCCGTCTCATGGAGGCAAAGATGCCCCTGCCTTTTCCAAAGCTGCCACCTCTGTCTCCTGGCGAGAACGCCCACAGCTCGGGAGAATCGGCCGAGACTTCACAGCTGAGCGGATGAAGCAAATGGGCTGAGGGGTGCCACCTCTAGATGGCTGCTGGGTGTCTAGGTTAGAAATGGGGCAGACAGGGAGGACTTGTTCTGCAGGGAGGAGAAGGAGCACACGGCCTTGGAATATCCTGCTCACCGGTTCAGCCCCGTCCAGGGCCAAAACACCTCCTGCTGCCAGAAGCCTCCGTAAACCCATGTCCCTCGCGCTGGGAGTCCATCAGCACCTGCCCTCCCAGTGCTGACTGGGGTCAAGGACGGAGCCTGCACACTCGGGCTGCCCAGGCCCTGAGGCCCAGGGGGGCATCTCCTTGCCATCCGCCCACCCTGACTGCCCACACCCGCTTTTAGTCTGGAAGCTCACCCTGCTTTGGGCTTGAAAAAGGAGCGTCCCAGGCAGAGCAGGACCCATTCCAGCCGGTGTCCCTGTCCCCAGCAGTTCTACCTCCTGTCCTGTCCCCAGCCACTCAGAACCTGCCCAGCTCCTGCCAGGACCCAGACGAACCACAGTGGGCAGGGGGTGTTCCATGAGCATTTCCACCACAGAACCCCATCTGCTGCAGCCAAAGACAGCCTCACATATTGATCACCAGCTCCGCCTCACCCAGGGCTGGGGAACAATGTTCTCGGGATCCTCAGGCCCTGGGACAAGGCCCAGTGCTGGGGCAGGAAATCAGCCGAGGCAGCAAAGCAAATGAGGAGGCTGGAGATGGCTGGATGGCGTCACTGACTCCATGGGTGTCGGTCTGGGTGAACTCTGGGAGTTGGTGATGGACAGAGAGGCCTGGCGTGCTGCGATTCATGGGGTCGCAAAGAGTTGGACACGACTGAACTGAACTGAACTGGGCTCACCTCGGTCACTGGAAGGCGGGACTTTCTTTGATTAACTCTGAACACCACCAGTAACATGTAATGGTGATTATGATGCTGGTTGTTATCAGAAATTCCTGGGCTCTTTGCAGGGGCCAGGTTCTGTCCTAAGCTCGTAACACACCTCAGCTCACATGACTCTTCCAACAACTCTTGGAGGTGGAGCCATCATCCCCAACCTGCCCAAGGTCACATGACTAGGAGGTGGCAGGGCTGGCCATCCCCCAGGACACAGCCCCTCCCCGGGCCTTCCATCCGTGTCCACCTCTGCTATCGCCTCCGGAGCTCAGCCCTCCCTCCCCTGCAGGTTTGTACCCTCAGTGCTGCTGGGGGTGTGTGTCTACCTGCCCCGTGGGCACCCTGGGGAGCTCCGTGCACAGCCCTCCATGGTCTGAGCTTCCTCTGCTGAGTGACTCCGAGGAGTCTACCTTCTTCTTCTGGTTTTACTTCAATTTGACTCCCAGATAAAGAGCAAGGCCTCCCCCCAGTTCTGAAAGAAACGCCCATGTGCCCAGGGGTCCCAGCTGATCCTGCCCCAGCCCCTCAAGGGGCTGCCTGGCTGCAAACAGAGCCAGCCTTCAGAGCCACAGCTTTCCCCACCACTCCTATCTCTTCCCTAATGTCATCATGGGCTCCTGGGTCCCCACTTCGAGCTACTGATGTTTAGATTGAGATGATCAAACAGTCATCTGGGTAAATAACCCTCGGCAGTTAAGCTCCGAGTTTACAGGGCAAGGTGCCATGGAGACTTCTCCTTCCAGCGGGGACAGAATCAGTTTCTACGTAACACAAGCAATTTCTTGTCCAGTGTCAGTCTGACTTCTTTGTGAATCGATTCCTCATCGCTGTGGACTTATTTGATTCAGGTCCTGGGCCCCATAGAACAGATAAATACTTTGTCATCATGGCTGTACCTCTGTTTCCAGGAAAGACAGAGGCCGAGACAGCAGCCACAGCCCCGATCTCTCAGGCATTGGACATACATTATAATAACCATGTATCGGGAGAAACGAGAGGTAGACAGCCTTGGAGTGGACACTCTGCAAATCCAGCTGCACACGTTTCCGTAACGCCAGGCTCTGGGGAGAACACCTGCTACTGGATCCTTCCTCCGTGTTCTTGCGTGCGTGTGCGTGCCGAATCGCTTCAGTCGTATCTGACTCTTTGTGACCCCATGGACTGGGGCCTGCCAGGCTCCTCTGTCCATGGGATTTCCCAGGCAAGAATATTGGAGTGGGTTGCCATGTCCTCCTCCAGGAGATCTTCCTGACTCAGGGATCAAACCCACATCTCTTACTTCTCCTGCATTGGCAGGTGGGTTCTTTACCACTAGCGCCACCTGGGAAGCCCCCTCTGTGTTCTAAAGAAAGTGTTAAAGCACAGATGTGAATCCAGAGGAAAAGGCAATTGTGGGGTGGGGTCTGACACCCATGGGAAAGCTGAGGATCTGCAGTTTAGAGCAGGGAAGGCTGGAGCCATACGTGGGGAGCCCCAGTCTGCACCCCAAGCAGGGAGACCCATTGAAGGCTTCCTGACGAAAGACACATCTGGGGGATGCTGGAGTCCCTTGGTGGCCTTGGGATACCTCAGAGCCCCAGGAGGAGGCCCCGGAGCCCCAGGAGGAGGCTCTGCCCAGGAGCTGCCTGGGGAGAACTTTTACTCACTCCTCCAGGGCTGAGTAGCACACGGCCCATGCTCTAACTTGCACCCACTCTCAGCCCTCATAATCAGTGTCCCCAGGTGAACACGACGACTGTCCGCATCTGCAGATCAGACACTGGGGAACTGGCACCCGGCTACTGGGCGGCACCAGCAGCCCTGACCTCAGGGCCGGGCTCGAGGCCCGAAGCCTCACTGCCTCAAGGGGGAGCCTCTCCGGGGCCCCTCCCAAGGCCGGATCTGTCTCCACATCTGTTGTGTGCCAGAAGGAAAATACCAGCTCCGGGGCTGCACCTTGGACTTGGACCCACAGACATTTTTCCATTCGGGACAGAACTGGGAATGAGAAGCAAGAGCAGAGGGAAACTTGCATTTCACCCAAACGGGCTCTGGAAGCACGCACTGGATTCCACACGCCACCTGCCTGGGCGCTTCCAGCCACCCAAGAGGTCAGACAGCATCCACTGAGATGCTGTGTCCTCGGGGGTCCTCGTCATCATCCTGGAGAGCAGGCCCCAGGTCACCAGCCCGCGGGGGCTGAAGACCGCTCTGTCCCTGTCATCTACACCAGTCAGGGCCTGGCCAGGGAGATGTGACCACAGGAAGCTGCTAAGGACTCCACGCACCAGCCCCTGACAGGGCCCACTCAGACCTCATGGCCTCAGGATGGTGGACGAGGTCGGCCGTTAGCTGAAGGACATCGCTGATTCCCCAGATTGTGCTGGGCTGTGGGGCTGGTCGTCCACCAGGGATGCTGTGTCATCACCTGTCGAGAGCCTGTGGTCTCATGGAGCCAGGCCGGCCCCACTTTCTCTCGCTGGAGAGCTAGGCCATCTTGTCAGCCTCGACGTGTCCACCCTGTTGTATAAAGTGCAGGGCACACAGGGCTGTCCCATCCCCGCCCTCAGAGAGCTGACATTTCAGAGAAAGGACGCGCGGGGCGCATTGCAGAGTTCTGTTACGGTTTATCTTATAAGCATAAGATGTGCTCATCTTGGGGACAGAATAATCCGGAAGTGGGTGCCCTCTGTGAGCACCCCTTCTCAGGAAGAGCTTCCAGAGTAGCCTGCGTGGACTGGGCTGACATGACAAGGGGGCTCTTGCTCCCTGCTGACCCCTCCCCTGCTCTGCTCCCGACTGAGGTCTGTGGACCGAGTCTCTCCGACTGTAGGCTTCTGGTTGGTTTGGCCAATGAAGAAGGAAAGTGAAGTGGGGGCCCTTTTTTCCAGGCCCACCTGATGAGGTCCCAGTCCTGGGGTAGTCACACCCCTGCCTGGCCAGTGTCCAGTCCACAGCGGCCCCAGGTCTCCAGGAACAGGACTTCCTCTTAGGCCCAGGTGGTAATAGCCCCCTCTGTTGCTGGTCCCTGTGCAAACAGCCCCTCAGTGAAGCCTTTTGAGCAGAATCATTGGTGTGGTTCCATCTGCCACAGTGATGCACGATCCTCAGAGCTGAAGAAGGTTTACGCAGAAAGCAGTGCTTCGGGGGCTAGAGGTTGCGTCCGTGCCCCTAAGGGCGGTTGGGTCCACACCCATCCAAACAGGCAACCTTTCTCCCCTTCCAAATTCCCACAAGTCAGCCGTTTCCACTGTCCGTAGGACTGTGTGTGACCTTGTATCCAGAATCCAGGGCCCCCGATTCTCTACCCCAATCTCAGTCATGGGCTTTACTCTCTGTTGACAGAAAACAGACGGCTTCTGCAAGCTGACCGGGTACGTCTCCTCCAGCACGCACGCAGAGAGGATTCAGGCAGGTTCAGCCCGAGCATCCCCTTTGGGCAGATGATAGATCAAGCACTAAGCCTGTTCCCACTCTGGGATCTGTACTCTCTCCAGGCCTCCACGGACCGCCTTCTGCACATTTAAGTCCCCACTCACAGCTCACCCTCCCGAGTAGATGTGGAGGCTCCTAGTAACTGACAGTGTTTTGACCAAGTATGAGTATTTAATCCTCTGCCCGTGATGCCCCCTCCCCACGAGCCTGGGGCAGGATGGGGGTGCAGAGTGGGGAGTCCCGGACACCTGGCCCCACAAGGAGACAGCCTCGTCCCACTTGGACCACTCAGCTCTCCCAGGGCTTCAGCGCCTCCTGGTCCGCTTGTGGAAGGAATGCTGGCCCAGGCAATAGAACCAAGGTTAACTGGGACAGAGAGAACCTCCGTTCTTCCCCCGCCTGTTCTGGGACTCAAGCATCCTCAGCAGATGGTGTTTCCAGCCCTGTTTCCCTGGGAAACCCACTCCAGCGCCTAGCAACCTCCAGCCCAACGCCAGCCCAGATGCTCCTGCTCTAGGTGCCCAAGCCCCCCCTCCAGACGCAGCTCTTCCTGGAGCAGGCCTCGCAGGGCCCTGCACGGGCCCCAGCAGCCCCCCAAGAGCTCCCAGCCTCCCACTGACAGTGCAGATCTGGGCCCTGCTGACACGTCCACAACCTCCAGCCTGCCGGGCGCATTTCCTCTCAGCCACCTCCAAACTTCCCTTTCTTAAAAAGAAACAATTGTCTGAAGCCCAGGGAATGAATCCACGAAATCCCCTAGAACAAAAGCAGCTGGCCTGGCCCCGGGTAGTCGATCAACAAACGAGGCGGAGCGGCGCCTCCTCTGCCCCCGGCACTCGGATCCTGCCAGTGACCCCAGTCTCCGGGCTCCTTGCCTGCTCTTGCCAGACCCTGCGAGCCTGGGCTGTCCTCAGTGGGACCCAGTGGTCACCCACATGGTCCTCTCTCTTTCAGGACCACCTGATGCAAAGTTTCCAAAGCAAGTCAGGCCCGACGTCTGAAAACGAAGTGACCTCTTGCAAAAGGCACGGCTGTTCAGCGTGATTCTGGGAGAGAATCAAAGCCCTAAAAATCTGCGTCTTGGACGACCACGGGGAAAAATCCCCGTTCCCCTTCTCTGCACTTTACGTGCAATCGATCCTGAGCAGAGTCAGATGTTTGGCGGGAGCCCCGGGAACAAAAGAACAGTCGGAGACACAGGCTGGAGGCCCGCCAGGCGGCAAGATTTCCCAAGAACCTCGGAGGGGCCCCTCCCGGCTTCGGGGAAGGGAGGAAGGAATTCAGCCTGGCCCCTCCCCAGCCACCCGGCTCAGCCCCGGCTGGCCCCTTCTTGGGAGCAGATCAGATGAATTTGCTCCCCCTTCAGGGGCCCCATCGAGTCGGGACTGAGTTGGGGTCCTTTCTTGGACCTGAGTTTTCCGTCTGTGAAAAGGGCGTGAAACCGCCTCTCCCTGGGCTGTCCTGAGGGATCCAGGGCACCATGGATGGTGTATCCAGCCAGGGCCCAGCTGCTCCTTCTTTGCCCAGCCCTGCCACATCTGGTCCCGAACAGGCACTGAGATCAGCTGGGCTCCTAGCTGTGCGACCCCGGGCAAGTCATTTAGCCTCTCTGGTCCTCACTCCGTTCACATTTAAAATGGGGACAAGGACTGTGTGTACCTGATGGGCGTGCTGGAGGGGTTAAAGGAAGGTCTCTCATCTTGGACGAGCATTTCTTGGGCGCCGACTGGGGGCCCAGGAACCACGGTGGTTTAAACACCCCAGTGGTGCACCCATTGGGGTGAACAGTGGGTGAGCAGCTCCCATCCCGCTCATCTTCTCAGGGGGACATCACACTAGTCAATAAAAACCCACACGGAGTTGTAGTAACGAAGCTTTGAAGAGGAAAGGAAAGGAGGGTCCTCACACCTGATAACATTCAATAAACAGCCGATGCTCTTGTTTTGTTGTCAGAAACTGGGCGGTGGAGTTCGTTATCCTTTGGTTTACAGAAGAGTGAGAGAAACCAATCCAGAACAGCTGAGCATGGGTGCCTGGGTTGTGTGGGCTTTGAACCCGGGCCTGCCAGCCCCAGAGACCTGCCCTTTCCCCCGGAACCCATAAGCCATGCATGTGGCACTGAGTGGAAACCCCCTCACCAGACCCTCATGGCCTCCCTAGAGACCCCTCTACCCTCTGTTTCCCAAACACAGGGAGACGGAGGCCAAGGTCATCCCCTCCCATCAGGCCCGTCTGCGTGCACCATGCCAGGAAACCGCTGTGCCTTCCCGGCTCCTGGGGCCAGAAAGGGAGCAGCTGCTCAAACACATCACGCCAGCCAGCACAGGCCTGCTGGCTTGGTGGGTCCCACTGTCCACATTTCAGGTGAGCCCTGGGCACAGGAGGGGCTTGAGAAGGAGCAGGGCAGTTGGTGTTCGAGGCCCCTCGCCCCCTGGATGCATGCCCATGGCCTTGTTCCTTCCAGGGCATGGCCAGACACTTGGAGCCCCACGTGGGTAATGTGGCCACACGCCCCCGACACCTGTCCTCCCAGCAGAGCCTCCGAAGCCAGCAAGTCCTGGAGCACAGTCTGGAGACAGAGGGAGGGAAAGAGTGAGGCAGCGTGGGGAAACAAGGGCTCGGGGCCGGCAGAACGCGCTCTGCTTAATGACACGCACGTGGCTGTCCGCATGCAGCCCGCGCTCCCTGGGCTCTTGATGGTGGGAAGGAGGTGTTCCCCTGTGTCCACGGAGCCCGAGGACCAGGCGCGCGTTTCATCAGACGGTAGAGCCTCATTGTGGGTGTTCCGATGTCAGCACTGTGCGGAGGGGGCAGGGATGCAGAGATAAACAACACAG
The DNA here is from genome assembly GCA_006408695.1 of Aepyceros melampus. Classification (NCBI taxonomy): domain Eukaryota; kingdom Metazoa; phylum Chordata; class Mammalia; order Artiodactyla; family Bovidae; genus Aepyceros; species Aepyceros melampus. The sequence continues at coordinate 310,004 of SJXQ01008014.1, read as the reverse complement.
ATCATTCACGGACCCACCGGGAGCCAGAGGACCACAGAGAAACGCACAACGCCCGAGCTGGAGGCTTGCCTGCATCCCTTCCATGGGAGATGGAGGTCCAGGGTGCCCGGTGTCTCCTCTTCGCAGGCCTGTCCCCTGCCCCTCAGGGTGGTGCTCCTGAGTTTCTCACAGATAAAGGGCGCTGAAGGGAGCACTGCCTTCCCTGTGGCAGCTGCAGGAATGGGCCCTGGAGTGCCCTCTACAGCCATAGAAGACATAGATAGGCCAAGTCCTTGCAGAGAAAGGACAGAGTGTATCCTTGGCCCTGCTGACCTCCATCTCCTCGACAGGCAGCAAGGGAGCCGGGGGAGACATGGCACAAGACAGAGGGGCTCCTCCTGCCTTGGCTGGACATTAAGCACCTGTGGGCTCAGAGAGGCCAGGCCTGGGTGTGCACAGGAAACAGGAGCGACACAGTGCCTGCAAGTTCTGAACTGCCAGCCCAGGCGCGGGCCAGGGCGTCTCACCAGGAGAGGCAGGTCCCCAGGACTCAGGGCCAAGGGCCTCTAGTGCATCTGCTGGGACCCTGATCCTCAAACTCACTGTCCCTGTAGCTTAGTTTATAGGTGACCTGATCATTTGAAAAGACCCTGATGCTGGGAAAGATTGAAGGCAGGAGGAGAAGGGGATGACAGAGGATGGCATCACCGACTCAATGGACATGAGTTTGGGTGGGCTCCAGGAGTTGGTGTTGGACAGCGAGGGCTGGCGTGCTGCAACTCATGGGGTCGCAAAGAGTCAGACACGACTAAAGTGACTGAATTGAACTGAACTGAGGGTAGGAATGACCTCAGCTCATCAGTCAGGCAGGCTGGAGCTGATCTTGAAGGAGAAATCCAGGGGCTCAAGTCGTGATCAAGAAAAAGGTCTGCTGAGACAGATGGAGGACAGGGGTTTGCAGAGAACAAAAGGACGAATGTGGGTTTGGGCAGAACAGAGGAAAAGGCTCGGGGTGGGGCGACTGGCAGACGAGGAACACTTCGGTTAGAGCAAAGCCAATAAGGCACCAGACTTTTAAGACAGTTATTTCTTGAGGAAGCACCGGCTGCCAAGGAATCAGTGTCCTATTCGCTGGGATAGCTGGGTTGCCAAGAGGGCTGGGTGACCTCGGACTGCCAATAACCCTTGAGATGGCCCTGGCAACGAAAGCCCATGTGGAGTAGGGGCAGGAACAGGAGGGACCAGGCGCACGCGGCTGTCTCTGGGCCAGCGTTTGGGAAGAGGCACTGCTTGGCATGGCTGCAGGGTTAAGCGGTTCGCCCTAGGCAGCTTTTGGCTCTGGCGGGTCACGTGACCCCTGGGGTGCTCGGCTCCCGTGTCTGTGAGCAGAGAGGACTGGACGGGATGCCTTGTCAGTACAGACATGCCACAGTCCTAATCAGGGGCTCTGACCTGCCAACTCCGTCTCTCCAGATGACTGCAGTCACCTGAAGTCAGGCCCAGGGGAGCAGTGGGGCCAGAGGACGAGTCTGGGAAAATCAGAGCCTGGATCCTCTCCCGAAGACTCCCTGGCTCTGACATCTAACCCTGGCAAACTCTCGCCCTCCTGCCCTTTCCGTGTCAGAAGGGAGGCTTTGAGCACCAGTCCCCACTACCCCGAGGGAGCCCCAGGGTAGAGTGGATGCCTTGCTGCTCTTGGGTTTGAGCCCGGGCTTGAGGCTGATCTGGGCTCCCCCTCTCTTTTGTCATCTGATCGGGGCAGGACTGCAGAGCTGCAGCTGGTTTCTTCTCCTCTGCCCTCCTAGGTCAGGTCATTTTCTGCTCTCTCTGCTCCAGGTTGGCCCTCTTGCCACTTCCACATCTCTGTTTGGATGTCTCCACTGGCACCTAGTCCAAACCCTACCTAAACTCCCTGCAGCCTCCAGTCCTCTCCTGCGCACTCAGGTACCTGCCTCCCAGCTGCTCAGGGTACCCACACCTGATGTCCACCTACATCAGTCAGTGGCTTCCACGGAGCTTCTGAACACTGACCCACCTGCACCCCGTCCTGGGACGCCCTGGGTCTCCTCTACCGCCAGATGGACGCCCTCTGACTCTGACACCGCGGGCTCCGATCTGCTAGGATGGCGGTGCAGCCACCCACCTGCCACCCTGCCCCTGCCCTAGAGCTCAAACTGTGTCCATAGACGCCCACCCCTCAGGACCAGAGATGCGGCTGTTGCTATGGTAACTGAAGCTCCTCAGCCCCCCAGGGAGGAGCAGACAGGGGGACTTGGAAGCACAGCAGGCGAAGGGGAAGGGTGTCAAGCTCTGCCAACACAGCAGCTGGCCGTGACGTGTGGCCCCTGCTCATGCCATGGCTTCCGGAGTCAAGAGAGGCCACAGGAAGTGACCGGGAGGCCACCTGCTGGTCACGGCCATGCACCCTCAAGGCAGAGGGCGGGGTGAGGGACTCCGCCCTCGTCTCAGAGTGGCTGACCCCCCGCTTAAGCATTCACACTGGTGACCGCCATGCTGCACGGACTCCAGGCCTGGCCTGTGGCCTCTGGACACAAGCAGGTCCCCTCTTGTGCGGTGCTGGGCCGTCTACACCCCTGCCCCAGGCTGTGTCAGCCACTCGCCAGCCTGTCGGACACAGGCACCCAGCACAGTGGGGTCAGTGCTTCCCTCTGGGCGGGGGAGGTTGCTGGACCAGTACCACTGTGGACCGAAGGATGCCATCTTTCCTGGACACTGGTTGTATCCTGGGGAAGGAGGACCCTCTGAGCGTGACTGTGAGAAAACCTGAGAAAGCCAGAATTAAACTTATAGTGTCGTTACTTAGGATTTTTCCACCAATTTTTTTAAAAAGCCCTAAATTGAACAATTGTTAATGATAAAAATTTTAATGAGTACAATTCTTGCTCTAATTATATATGAAGTCACACACTTGGACCTGAGGCAACTCTTAACCCAACACTGCCAGGCCCCTAAACATCTCCTCCCGCCTGGAGACTTTGGAAAATTCCATCCTGCTTTCATCCAGCTCTTCAGAGCAACTTCTGGGTCTTAGCCACGAACTCCTAAGGTTTGAGGGGATTCTTTTAGGACCAAGGTATCAATTTTCCTCGCTAGTGTTTTCAATTCGCTCAGAGCCATCTTAAGGACCCAGTTGGTATCTGAATGAAGAAGTGGCTTCCGGCTGGTCTCAGAGGTCAGTTTAAGGACACAGTCACAAGCTCTGTTACATGGAAATGGTTCTGTTGACAGAAAGTTGCTTTCATGTCAATATTTAGGGATTATCCTATTATCAAAGTTTTTTTTTTTTTTTGCAGAATTCTGATCTGAGGATTATAAATACAGTAGGAAAAGAAACAGGGCTTCCCTGGTGGCTCAGTGGTAAAGAACTCACCTGTCAGGGCAGGAGATGCTGGTTTGACCCCTGGGTTGGGAAGGTCCCCTGGAGAAGGAAATGGCAACCCACTCTAGTACTCTTGCCTGGGAAATCTCATCACAGAGGAGCCTGGTGGGCTACAGTCCACGGGTCTCAAAGAGTCAGACAGGACTTAGCAAGTGAACAACACCACAAACTCTAGGGCGGTGAGGAAAACCTGGTGGGCTCCTCAGAACAAACGACGGGGGGCCCTCCCTGGGGGAGGGGTGTTAGCCTGCCGTCAGGAGGAGTCCCAGCACTTGCAGCTTTAAGAGAGTCCCAGGTGATTTCAACATTATTAGTTTAAGACCACATTTTGAAAACAGCTGCTTGAAAGCTACCTTTTGGCATCTTTGTGGCCCCTAAAAAAATTTTTCCCCTTCATATGGAAAAGAACAAACAAGAAAGTAAAGGAGATACTGAGCTGATTCCCCCAGGCCCCCGTAGAACAGTCCCGGTAGAAGCCATCATTAGCCGTTGGCAATCACACTCAGGCGCTAGTGTAAAGCCATCTTCCCCACTGAGTTCTGGGACTTAAAAGCAGGCACAAGCTAATTTATGTTGAATTCGTAACATTATTAATCCATCTCCCAAATCTACTTTCTAAAAAGGCTTTTGCCTCTATTCCTCTCCTCTGAAAACTTAAAATTTCATTTTAATGAGACAAATCTCACCAGAATTTGATAAAAAAAAAAATACAGTGACTTCCTTTTAATTAGAGGGTGCTCATGCAGCTATGGGAGAAGGCAGTGGCACCCTACTCCAGTGCTCTCGCCTGGAAAATCCCATGGACGGAGGAGCCCGGTAGGCTGCAGTCCATGGGGTCGCGAAGAGTCGGACACAACTGAGCAACTTCACTTTCACTTTTCACTTTCATGCACTGGAGAAGGAAATGGCACCCCACTCCAGTGTTCTTGCCTGGAGAATCCCAGGGACAGGGGAGCCTGGTGGGCTGCTGTCTATGGGGTCGCACAGAGTCGGACGCGACTGAAGCGACTTAGCAGCATGCAGCTATAGGGCTTCCCTGTGGTGGCTCAGACGGTAAAGAGCCCGCCTACAATGCAGAAGTCCTGGGTTCGATCCCTGGGTCGGGAAGATCCCCTGGAGGAGGACAAGGCAGCCCACTCCAATACTCTTGCCTGGAGAATCCCATGGACAGAGGAGCTTGGCGTGCTGCAGTTCATGGGGTCACAAAGAGTCAGTCATGACATAGCGACTGAATAACAACTGCAGAGGTGAGATGTCACTCACTCACGTGCGGGACAGGGTGGGCCCCAAACCCACTGGGGGATGGGGTTTCACGCAGAAGAATGGCTCCACCTTCTCTTTTTCCTTGGGTCTGTTTCTCGGGGGAGTCTGCGTGCCATGACCCAGGAGTGCATTTCCATCCAGAGTTCTTGCAGGAGAAGTTTGAGACTATAATGTTCCCTTGAGCCCCATGAAAATGCCGGGTTAGCAGGTCAAGTTTCAAATGGTTTTGCCCAAGAGGAAGTCGGAATGAAGTGGAGGACAGGGAGAGACATGGGGCAGGTGTGGTCACAGAAGTTCAAGGCCCTCTTTGCAGTCCTGACAAGTAGGAAACTCTGAAGACCACAGAGCCCTAACCGGCTGAGACCCTCGCTGCCGCGGGAGGAGGAGATGCCAGGGATGCTCACCACACAAGCCTGGGGCCCAGAGCGCCCGCACCCCCAGCTGCCTGGTGGACGGTGTGGCCTCAAGGCGACCCCTGGCCACTTCCAGGCCTAGCCCTGAAAAGCCACGACCCGCCTCGCTGCACATCCTCTGTCAGGCTGGCCCTGAGTGCCAGCTCCCGGCCACATGCAAGCAGAGCCTCGGCCCCTGAATAACAGAGACTGGAGTCCCCCAGCCCCTGAGTGCACTTCCATGAGGGATCACACAGATCACTGCGATTTCAGGGCTCCCGTGATTCAGGAGCGGAGAGCTGGACTCAGGGAAAGAGTGCTGTCCGCTACTGAAACAGGTGGCGTTCTGGTCCACACGCCGGGCAGCACCTCACACCCACCAGAGTTTCCCGGTCAGCACAGACCCCTACTGCCCACTCTGACCTCTGGGCTTCTCCTGGGACGTTCTTTGTCTTCTCCAGCAGGTGACGACGGGTCATGAGATCAGAATCAAGGGATGGCAGGACAGGAGGGGCTGGGCTCGGCCCGCATCAGCACCCTCACCGCTAGAAGTCCCGTGGGGACCCTCGCCAGGCCTGCATCTCAACTCTAGTTCTGCAGCGCCTCCTCGTCGTCTCTAGCTGGTGAATTGGACAGTCTTATCAACCCGAGAACCCCGCACTCTCGTCAGGGGCTGAGATGTCAGCTTGCCACTTCTTTCCTGAACAGCACGAAGCGAGGCAGGTAAGAAAAGCTCAATCCACACTGCAGTCCATCTGATTTGAGTGGTTATTTTCCACATAACCAGGAAAAGTGGATGAAAAGGCTTGTCTGGACAACTAGACACAGGGGGCTGGACTTGGCAGAACGGTTCCAAGCGGACACGGAATTCACATTTAGGGCCAGCGGTGGAGGAAGCGGCTGGTCACTCTTCTCTTTGGTGGAGAAGTGGCTGGTTCTCAAACTTGAATGCACAGGAATCAACAACGCAGTTTATTAAAAATGTAGGTTCTGGGGCTTAACCTCCCCCCTCCCATATTCTGTTCTAGTACTTCTGGGTGGAACCTAAGAATCTGCATTTGTGACGTCCCTCCCGTCCCTGCCCCAATTCCCACACAAGTGGCAGGAAACCATGGGGGAGGGGCAGGCCCAAGTCTGTCCTGTCCAAAGTCTCATCACAGGACTGCCCACATCTGCTGGAGGGGACGCTACCCTTCCTCCATGAGACGAGAGGGGCCACGTGGCCCCTCTGTCTTCTGAAGGCCACCAACTCGCCGTCACACCCGCATACACCAGGCAGGGCCCGGCTGCCTCAGACCCATCTGCTCTGAGTCCTGACTGAGCGGCCTGCCTCCTGTGATTGGCAGGTCTGCTGGCTCTGCCAGGACCATCTGCACCCAGACCTCCCTTCTCTTTGCTGGCCAGCGGGAGTCTGCTGTGCCCTGGGCTGGCCCTGAGCTGCCCTGAGAACGGGCACCTCTCTGAGCCTCCAGTCTGTGAGCTCATCCTCCCTCTCCATGTCTGGGAAGAGCGGCGGGGGGCTGCGTCCTCATCCATGGTTGCAGATGGCAAACAGAGAGGAGACATGATTTGCACAAGGTCACACAGCAGGTCGGCTATGACACCAGGGAGGGCAGCCAGGCTGTGCAGCCAAGCTCCTCAGGTGGACACAGAGTCGCAGCCACTCTGACTCAGGCTGTGACCCCATCAGGACAGAAATGCCTCTGTGGGAT
>SJXQ01008014.1:257442-300429 GCA_006408695.1 Aepyceros melampus | reverse complement strand
CGAGTAACCAGCCCTTTTTTGGACTTTTTCTCACAGGCGGCCGGAGTGTTTACACCCAGGAAAGACCTGTCCCGGCTCCCAGCCATGGAAGGCAGCCCTGCGGGCAGCCATCGCTGGTGAAAATCATCCCCACGAATGGGGTCATGGCAGCCGCTCTGACCGTGCAGGAGGCTCAGGCCTTGCTGGACTCCAGCGGCTCCTCCACAGACCACAGCGCAGATCCTGGGGTCAGGGTACGGCCGTGGGGGGGGGCTCCATGGCTCCCTCCCAATGTCACCCCCACATAGCTCCCTGGGCTGGTCTGCAGCCCATGAGGGTGGGTTTCCACGGCGTGGGGTCTCAGCGAGACGGCTTCTTTAGTCTGTTTCACAGATGCACAAGCCAGAGAGCAGACAGAGGCCAGGCTGGGGCCCAAGGGAGGGGCCCTGATCCATCTGCAGCCCCACCTCTCACCCCAGCCCTGCTTCCATCTGAGTCCCAAGGAGTTTCTGCTCCATGGAGGCCGGGAAGATCTGGAGCACCACGGGGCAGCTGTTTCTGGTTATTTGTGCAAGAGAGACACAGACCAGAGAAGCACTCTGCTGTAAAGCCATTTCTCATCCTACCCACCAGAAGTGGGGCATGCTCAGTCTTGTGGCCGGGCCGGGGCCTGGGAATTGGAAGGTCAGTGACAGGGTCAGGGATCACAGCGGCCCACCTGGATCCACCTGGTTTGGGGCCTCGCCAGCAACCTCCCCTTCCTGATCCGAAGCCCCTGCTGGGAAGTCCCCAGGATGGAGAGCCCCCTTAGTGCACCTGCTTCTCATTACAACGGGCTTTGCCTTGGCCTGGCTGTGTCCCTCTCTGTTGCTAAAGCCGGGGTGTTCTTCTAGCCTTCCGCTGTCCTCCCTGTGTTGGACAGTCAGAAGAACCACGTTCTCCCCTGAAACTCGACTTCCCTTACCCTTCACCCCATGACCTTGCGATGCTGCAAACTGTTCTCTTCTCTGCTCGTCAGAAGTTCAGGGCTGACCCCGCTGCCCCTGGACATGGACGAGGTGGAACCAAGGGATTGGTTAGCATTCACTCTCACGCATACACACAAAACACTCATAAACACACACACACACCCAGATGCTGGCCTTCACAGAGCGACACAACTGTGGACGGAGGTTTGTGCTGGCCCATCACAGATGCCCTGCCACACTCACATGGGCAGCAGCTCTGGGTGCAGGACACGGCGGGTGCCCCATGGTCCTTAAAGTGGTAAGGAAACCCCTGAGGATAGAAACACAGCCTGGATGGGTCAGGTGGGGGAGCTTCAAGGCTGGAGACTTTTTGAAACTTTACTCAGGGCTCAGCACCACTTCAACCGCCCAGGATTGGGGCAAGCGTCTCCCATAAGGGGGAGGGGCGATGCAGACCTCAGGACTGCAGACAAGACGGCGTCCATCACAACCATTCAGCTCTGCTGCAGACAAGCAGCCACAGACCTCATGCACTGAATGGGAGTGGCGGTGTGTCAATAAAGCTTTATTTACAACACAGTGGGGGGGGGTGTTTGCAAACTCCTGCTTTACCCGTATTTACCCACCATGAGTATTCATCTCACAGGTGAGAAGAGCAAGGTCCAGAGATGTCAGTTGACTTGCTCAAGTTTGCACAGCTGGTGAGTGTCGGAGCTGGGATTCAAACCGAGGCAATCTCATTTTGGGCGTCCCTGGGGGCTCAGTCAGTAGAGAATCCGCCTGCAGTGCAGGAGACCTGGGTTCGATCCCTGGGTCAGGAAGACCCCATGGGGAAGGGAACAGCAACCCACTCCAGTATTCTTGCCTGCAGAATCCCAAGGACAGAGGAAACTGGCAGGCAGCGCCATGGGGGCAAAGAGTCAGACACGACTGAGCGACTAACACTTTCACTTTTCAATCTGGGTCCAGAGTCTGTGTTCCTGGCCTCTCTGTTGATGCTCCCCCCCCCCCAACCCTGGCACAGTCATAAGGGTGTATAATAACTACTAAATAAAGCAAGAGGCCAGCCAAATGTGACATAACAACAGCACAAGTTTACTGAGAGCCTGGCTCTGTGCCTGGGCTCCTGCAACCTCCTTTACAGATGGAGAAACTGAGGTAGAGTTGCAGTAACTCGCTCAGGGTTGCAGAGTGGGTGACCCTTAGGCGTCACCAAGTGGCCCGTCCCCTCCACCCCATGGGGCCTGTAGCCCAAGGAGCCTGTGTCTCTCCCTTCCCTGGTCCACTTCTCCCTGGGCGCCTCTCGACAGTGGAGGTGGGCGTCGCTGTCTTCAGGAGCTCACACCCACCAAGGCTGTGGACCATGAGTGCCCGCCAGCCCCCAGAGAGGAGGGACCGCTCCGTTCCCGTGGCAGCCGTCCCCTCTGCACATCTCCCGGGCGTCACTTAGCAACGCACACCACCTGTCAGTCTCCATGGTGCCATGGGCTCAGCGCCTCACTGCAGCCTCCTCACTAGAAACACGCAGCATGGGCCCCCCTCCCTCTCCAAGGAAGGAGGTTCCCCTGGGGCCTCAGCCCAGCTGCCAAGGGACATTCCTGGGAGGGGGCGGCTCGGAGACCACAGCCTCCCTGCCGTGGCTGAGGCTCCTGAGTCCTCCCCTTGGCCCGTTGGGGGCTGGGCAGGGGAGGCTCAGCTCACCCACATATCTATAAGCAAGGTCCCTCCTCCAGGATGTGGGCATCAGGCATTGCGTCCCACCCCCTGCACCCTCCCACGCCACGGTCCCAGGAGATGCGACTGTGGGAGGCGATCAGATTTACATGAGCTCGCAGAGGTGGGGACCCACTGGGGATTAGTGACCTTGGAGGTTGAGGATGCCACGGCACCAGGAGAGGCCCTGGGTGCATGGAGATGGGGGTGGGGAGGTGGAGGCAAGCCAGGAAGTGGGTCCTCACCAGGGACTGAGACTGAGGGCACCTTGAGCTTGGACATCCAGCTTCCAGAGGTGGGAGGTAGGAGAGAGGAAGGTCTGCGGTCGAGTCCCATCTGTGCATTTTGTCACAGCGGCCAAAGTGGGCAGAGACTCAGCGAAAGGAGGCACAGGGTACACAGAGCAGAGGTGGGGGCTGACGACTCTACACGGGACGTTTCAGCGAAGGTCTCCCCCCACCGTGACCTAACTGTATCATTTCCCCCTCAATTAAAGAAACACACACCTTGATACACACACAAGTATAGAACTTAGCTTAAAAAGTCTCAGTGGACAAAGATACCTCATAAACTAGCTCAGTTTTAGAAATAACTTTTTTTTTTTGAGGATGGAGAGAATAGAAGCTTTTCTCCCCCCGGCCTGCCAAGGTCCCCAACCATCTGCCCACTCTCTGCTGGGGTCATAGCACTTCCTTCTCCCCAACGAGGTTTTTCACTTTGTTCCCAAAATCCAAGTTGCTTCCCCTCCCTTGGGGACCAAGAGGAACAGTCGCAGGTGAGACAAGGGCGGGTGAAGGTGACAGAGAAATAAAGGAGGGTGGACAAAGAGGCTCAGAATTGAAGAAAAGAGAACGAGGAATTAAAGCCCTAAAAAAATCTCAGCAAAGATTCCTTTGTCCCTTTGCACAATCTTGCAGTCAGATCCCACAGGGAACCAAGGAGCAGCTGGGGAGCCTGGGCTGCAGCTTGGGACAGAGTGCCCACCAGGGGGATGGGGGCTTCAGTCACGTCCTATCATCTGGAATAGTCCATCAGACGGAGCATCATCATGCTCCCCCAACCTTGGAAATCCCGAAGAGTTTCCCTGAAGGTTCTAACTTGTCTGGCACATGCAGATTGAGCTAATTAACCCCACACCTGGGAAAACGGTGTCCAAGGACAAGGAGCCTCAGACTGACTGGGAGAAGTCTCCTTGGGACTGACGGGGCAGAGGGGCCGCAGGGGCTGCACTCATGACCTCCCGGGATGCTGCCAGGGGCTCCCACGGCCATGGCCATGGAATATAAGCCAGGACACGAAAGGCCGTCCCACCAGCCACCCAGCACTGTTTCAAGAAAAGAATCACCACATCTGGGTGTGCCCCGAGCCCAGGATGCAGCCATTTCTGGGGTGTGTGGGAGGCAGAGGTGAGACCAGGGCAGCAGGGAAAGCATGGACACAGCTGTCACACAGCTGGGCTCTCATCACAGCCCCTCCCCTCCCTACACAACCATGGAACCACCCAAGGCCTTCCCCTCGGCTTCCTCATCTGTAAAGTGGGGATAAGATCAGCATCTCACAGAGCTGTCGTGGGCTCAACAGCTGAGCATCCGGAAAGGGTCGTCCTGCACAGACAGGGAGGACGGGGCCAGGGGATTGGACCAGCTGCTCTGAAACCCGAGAAAGCGTGAGCAGCAGTGCACAGACCTCTGACGCCACGCGGGGCGCCGCTCTGGGCTTGTCTGGGCCGTGTGCACCTGGTCACTCCCTTTCAACACTTCTGCTTCCAAAGACATCAAACACAAACACAACTAGGCCGCCATCTCGGCGGCTGAACCCAGTCTACAGCCGCGAGAGGAGTCCAGCCCGAATGATAGGACGGGAACAAGATAAAACCTCGGACGTGATGAGTCTGGGTTTACAGTCCCCTCTGTTTGTTTTTGTTGATGGGAGTAGAGTTGTGCCCCACTGTCCATTTCGAGGAGAGCTCCCTTTTACATAAATGAACCTAATCCCCCTGTTTATTAACACGAAACTTGACATTTATGGCCTGAGTGCTTTACTGGCTTTAACTTGTAATCCTCAGTGCATTTCTGCAGGGGCGCCACGTGGGGCCCCAGGCACAGCCCATGGCGGGCAGCCCCCATGGGCTCTCTGCACCCCTCTGCCAACCAGGACAGAGGGGGAGAGGGGGGCATAGGCGGTGGACAAGACAATCCTGACTCATGGCTGGCCTGGGTGGCCCTGGGAGGGGACAGCTGCCGGGTCCAGAGTGATGGACAGACCTAGAGGAGCAGCCTTCCCTGCCTGTCAGTGTCCACACCAGGTCCCAAGCGGGTGGTGATGGGCAAAGGGCACACCCCCCCCTCCACTTGTGCAAATCGGCCTGAGCAGTGAGGTCCCATGCAAGAGGCATCTGGGAGCAAAGGCCCAGATGAAAGGGAGGGGGCCCAGCTCCAAAGCAGGAACAGGGACACCAGCAGAGAGCAGCCAGCGGGTCAGGGCTCGGCCATCCCCTCAGCTCTGCAGTGACTCCCCTCTCCTTGCTGGGGCTGCTCTCTGGTCCAGTGGCTCTGGGGCTTCACTGGGATTCAGGGCCACAGTCCCAGACAGTTTGGGCCTTAAGTTTAAGTAAACGGAAAACTGTTCTCTCTCCGTTACGTAGATCTTGTCGTTTGCTGCCTCTTTTTATTGTCTTCATAAAATCTCGAGCTGAAAGTCTCCTCCAGGGCCTGTTATAAAGGCATGCCTGCATGGAGTGACTCCCACTGACCGCCGAGAGGGACTCAGCTTCCTGCCTGGCAAGCCTGCCATGCGGTGCCCTTGTGAGCATGGCTCGGGAGGAAGTGCTGAGCACTCCAAACGTGGCGCCAGGGCCCCGGGTCTGTGTGGGGCGCTGGGCGGACTCACATACGCCTGGTCCTGCATCTGCACGAGGCTACCTTGTCACCCCACACTGTGCCAAGCATACCGCCTGCAGCCAGGAAGGGAGTGGGCTGCCATAGTTTAAAAAATATTTTAAGCCATACTCAAGAAGCAGTAGGTTTCACCTAAAATCCAGATTTCCTGTCTTAAAAAACCCAAAGGGCTTGTAACGCTGGGTGGATGCCCCTTGCGATGACAATCTACGGGCACAGTACCATCAGGGGACACGTGCTCCTGAGTCTGCACTGACCCTGGCCCTGTTTCTTCTCCAGCTCGGAGGCCACACGTCCACAGCTGTGACCACTTTTCCTGCATCGCTGGGGGAATGTGAACCCCCTCCCACTCTGGCCTCATCTGGGCACCTTCCTCACTGGCTCCCAAGGCATGTGAGTTTACAGCCTCCGACCTGAGGACAAAGAGATGCCCAGGAGGCTCTGTAGCAAGAGCCACATGGGGCTGGGGACATGCCTGGGGGTGCAGAGCCACTGGAAGGAGAGGGTGTGGCAGGGGCGGAGGGCAGCTGCAGGACTGGGAGAAGCTGGGCTCAAGGATGAGGCTGCATGTGGGGCCAGGATCTCGAGTGAGAAAAGGGATTCCAAGGATAGGAGACTGGGCTTGGTGACATCCCCTCGGCAGAGAGGAAATGGAGGTGCTGACGGCTGAGTAGCAGGTGAAATACTTTGCAAACTCAGCTGTCCAGTAACATTTTATCTAGAACCACTGTGACCCAGGAGGGGTAAAATAAGATGCAATGTCCCCACTCTCATGGCACACGCAGCAGGTAGGAAGGGACCGCAACGAAGCCTTGTAACATGTCCACCTGTTAGCCCAGAGCCCGGATGCATGTTTCTGAGCAAGGGCAGACAGACAAATGGCCGAGTCGGTGGTTCCCCCGCAGGGCTGTTGAGCAGGGAGAGTGAAGGAAGGTGGGGTTAAAAACGAGCCGCCTGGCTTTTCTCCGCCCCTGAAAGCACAGAGCAGCTCAAAACCCCACTCATTAATCTTCTCAGATGTTGGACCAACTTCAGAATTACAGCACAAACGGCGGCCCTGCCGCTCCTCTGACCTGTTTTTCCAGGCTTCTCACACTGTGTGATTGATCACATACACATCCCCCTCGCTCCAGCTCTCTCCTGCCCGCACGCTCACTGGCTTGTGTGTGCACACACCCGCATGCCCCATGCAGGTCTGCACACACACACAGATGGGCATGCACAAGCATGCACGTATGCCCGGGTGCACGTATGTACGGCACACACCTGCACGCTCAGACATTCCCACAATCGTTCAGCTTTTTCAAAGGGTCACCTTGACAACAAGACATCCCAGGTAGCGGGGACTCTGTGTTTGGAAAAAGAGGGAAACACACAGCACAGACCAAGGCCCCTCATAGTGATTCTCTCCGTCCCACTGATGGAGAAGACAGAAGAGATGGCTGGGCATGTGAGGCAGCAGGCCTGAGTGTTTTCATGTACGATGGAGGCGTGATGACAGCCTTCTTCCCCTGGATGGGGGCCAAGGGGCCCGCAGAGAAGAGGGATGTTTGTGGGATTTCTGCCCATAAGTACAACCCATCAACGGTGTACTCGCGGGTTCTTTTCTGGCCAAACACTCTGCACCTGCTCTGCTCACCAGCCCCCAATCTCAGCCGGGTGGAAGGGCCAAGGGCAAGGGCAGCAGGTGAGAGCTGGGGTGGGAAGACGGGACACACATGGGCCAGGTGGGGCAGCGAGGGCCACACGGGCTAACCTTTGCCATAAATCTCCACTGGGTACCTGACAGTGGGCTGGCCACCAGGGCCCAGGGGGTGACACGCAGAGCGGGGTCCAGTGCAGAACAGTGCAAGTGGCAGCCCACGGGAGAGGGGCCGGGGGAGCACACAGCTTGGAGAGGGGAGGTGGACGTGGAGGACAAGGAGGAGGTCCTGCAGACGGAGGAAATGACGTGGAGCAAAGGCTGGAGCTGGCACGGAGCAGAGGCTGGAGCTGACACAGAGCAGAGCTGCGAACTGAGTGGGGGGAGTCGTGTGTCTCTGTGTGTTCATGCACGGGCATGTGTGTGCATGTGTGGGTATGCGTGCATGTGTGTGCATGCATGGGTGTGTGGCTCGGGCTTGACAGGCAAGGGAGACACAGGGGAACCGAACCGTGTGGTATGCGGGAACCCCTCAGCCCTGCACCAGGCAGTCAGACTTGCAAGTGTGAGATGAAGCCGCTGGAAACTTACAAACGCCGTGTGCCTGGGAGAGTCACCCAGCCAGCTGCAGCCAGACCTCGGTGTCCAGCCTGCAGGCCCTGTCACAGGCCCTGCCTCGTGTTCCCCACTCAGACCAAGAGCTTCTGATGGATGCTGGCTGTTTCAGTAAAGCTCCAGCTACATCCTCACATAGGACGGAGCCCAACCGAAGATTTGCAAAACGCAGTGCAAATTCTCCTCTGACTTCTTGCTTGTCAAGTTTCTTCAGTAGCATGGATTTCAAAAAGTCTTATTTTTCAGTGGAAGGAAATTTCCACAACGCCGACCTGACTCCAGAGAGGTGCCGTCGGGGGGCAGGCAGGCTTGTTGCTCCTTTGAGGACCAGACCCAGCAGGGCCGGGACGTAGCATCCTGGGCTGCTGGCCTCTTGGGTGATGATGCCCTAATGATTCAATTAGCATTGATTCTGCAGCAGCAGCGCATTTCCCAGCCGACCCAGCAATTTAGTGCTCACTGTGGATGGACACTATTCCTGGGAGTAATTGAGCCGTTTGAAAGAAGGGTGTCCAATTCTTCACAGATCACTTTTCAGAACATTTCCATTTTAACGTGATCTCATTTTCCACTTTCCCGAGGCCCCTCTGGTGGGTGTCTCCTGCTAGGAGAGGTCAGCACATGGCCAGGTCCTCCCTGCCCCCCATCCAGACACCATCAGGCTTCCTGCCCCCACCGTCACACAGATGCTCAGCGGCTGTAGCCAAGGAACAGATGGGGCACAGGGCTGAGCGCGGCCAGCAGTGGACACAGCTGCTGAGAGAGAACTAGGCTTCCTGCAAACCTACCCAGGCACCTCTGCTAAGATGGGAAACAACGTGGGCGTATAGGGGGCAGAGAGGGTGGCTGGCAGGAGAGAAGAGGGACGATCAAAAACAGATGGCGGGGTGAAGTCCCCCAGCAGTTAGAAACAGGGTTGCCCAGGAAGGAGCTGAAACCCCAAGGAGGTGAGAGCAACCCTGGGATGAATGTGACTTCTGGGACCTCCGGAATGCAGCAGCTGCCCCCCGAGGGCCGTGTGGGACCTCTGCCCAACGGATCCCTGCACCCCACACCCAGCTGTGGCCTCTCCCCACCACAGCCCTTCTGGGGTGAACAGGTGTGGGACACGTGTGCAGCATCTCCTGGGAGTCAGTTCCCCCCTGCAGGCAGGGGTCTCCGGCGGATGGACCCAAGCCGGGCACTCCAAAGGCAGCTCCCGCAGAGGGTTCTACACTGTCCTGTCCACACCGCAAGGTCTCCGTCCTACCCAGCTTGGCCGCCTGCTCTTGGCCCATGGACCTCGCCCAGACGCTGCAACATGACTAGAAGCAGCCATGACTTGTAGATGTGATGAACGCTGGGGGGGCATGCCATTTCATGCTGGTCTCTTACCAATCTTGGGACAAGCATCTGCACTGACAGGCCAGGAAACTGAGGTCCAGGGGTTCCCCACTTGCCCAGAGACCAGTAGAAGCCGAGGGGCCACAAACGAGACACTCTGCCCCCAAAGCGGGTCAGGACCCCAGAGCTACCCTGGGTCATCACTCCAGGAGCTACGTCTTGGTTTCCACACTCATCATGCTCACTGCACATGTCAGGGGTCCTGGGGGATAAATGCTCCTCTTACATCAGAGTTCCCCAGGGTCACCTGCAGGAGCCTTGCTCCCAAACCTGATTCTGTTGGCTTCAAGGCTGAGGACTGAACAAAGACCCTCTGGAGGCAGCAGCATCATCTGTCTTCTAAAAAAAAAAAACCATAAAATGACTCGTGGACTGGAGCAGCCATCCAAACTGCATTTATTAACGTTGGGTTTTTGATATTGAAGCCAGCCACGTCACTTTTATTCTCCTGAACGTCATCTGGGGCCAGTGTTTCAGAGCAGAGCGTGGGAGGGCAGAATGCAGGTCTTAACACAGGCTGACGGCAAACATGTTCACTAAGGTTCTGCTGGAGATGTTCTGTAGGTTCGCTGAGTGTTAGAGCAATAGCGCTGGGCACACTGGCTTCCTGAAGCTTAGACATAAATGAAGAGCGAGGTGAGTGCGGCTGAAATCATGGTCTACAGCCACGTCTTCCCCCGCTCACGTTGTGGCAAAGCAGCATCACTGAAAATGAGACTCTACAGGAGGCAGGGGGGCCCGCCTCTCCTTCCAAGTTGGAAATGTCTCCAAAGAGGTCACCCAGTGGCCGCTGGGCACCATCCACACCTGGGAGAAGCCTTCCAGGGAGTCCTGTGGACAACCTAGTGCTACTGAGTCCACTGCCTCCTCTGGACCTGGAGAGGAGGAACCAGTGTTCAGGGTCCACGGGGCCATCTCGGTTTCTTTGGTCTCAGCCCCATCAGACATTAGGTCGCCTCCTGGGTCTCAGCTCGGGGGAGGAAAGAGTGCTTCTCCAATGACAGCATCCAAATGAGAAGGGCACAGTGGGCCCGCACCATCACTCCCTAAATGATGGAGGTGTGGCAACAGGCAGGAGGGGGGACAAGTTCCAAGTGACAGAAAGCAGCTTTGGGCCTTAACTTACAAGCTGAACCCCCGATCCAGAAAGCCATGCTTTCACCAGCTCTACACACTGGGATCCAGATTCCCCTCACGGTCGCCATGTCGGGGGAGGGTTTCCCATCTGCCGGCCCCTCCCTACTGGATCTGCCATAGGCCCCACACCACCAGCAAGCAGATGAACCAAAATATTGACAAATAAACACAGCAAGACTCAGAGGTGGTGAGCCACCAAAACTCAAACCAGAAGAACATGAGTATCGCCAAGCACTGCAGCATCCTCGTGGGACTGGACATTCTGGAAACCCCCGGAGGCCAATGGAAAGATTACAGGGAATGGGGCAGGTTCCGAGCACCTGGAATCTTCAGAGCTAGGGGAAGCCCCCTTGTGCAGGGGTGAAGATCCCACGGCCCAGCGGAGGCAGAGAGCCACGTCCCCCCATCTCCTCAGAGGAACAACCTGGGTCACCTCAAGGATCAGCTCGGCTCAGGCTTCTGGGTGCACTTGTGAAGCCCAGGATGTGGTTGCCATGGAGACCCTGCTTTTGTGATGGAGTCTGAGTGTCTGATCCCTGGTACACTGCTGGGGTGTGGCTGGGAGAACCATGCATCAAGGTGACTTAGAAGAATGAGGGCTGAAAGTAGCCTGGAAGTGTTGGGTTGAGTCCAAGGACAGTAGAAAGACCCCTGGCTGAGACATGGGAAAAGGACATGCTCTCTAATTTCCATTAATATCTTAAGAGAATTAGCTTTTATATAAAACTTGATTACTTCCGACACTGCAGCCCTTTTCTTTTCCAACAGATCACTCATTAAGTTTGTGTTGGTGTTGCCCTATTGCAGAAAATGTCTCTATGCCAGGGGTTTCCACCAGAGCTGCTTAAGTACAAGCTTTTTTTTTTTTTTTAAGTTTTTTTTAATGTGGACTCTCTTTAAAGTCATTGTTGGATTTGTCACGATACTGCTTTTGTTTTATGCTTTGGTTTCTTAGTCACAAGGCATGTGAGGCTCAGCTCCCCGATCAGGGACTGAACCTGTAACTCCTGCATTGGAAGGCAAAGTCTTAACCACTGGACCACCAGGGAAGTCCCATAAATAGTCTGCCAGCGAATGCGAGACAGGATGGTCCAGGGCGTCACTCCTCCACTTGTGGACCACAGGTCAGCCACAGGGATGGGCATCACCCAGGAGCTTGTTGGGAATGAGAGACTTAGGCCCGCCCCCAAGAGTTGGACCTGAATGGACATTTTACCAAGGTTCCCAGTGAGCCACATGCAAAAGCAGGTTTGAGAGGCACTGGCCAGAGGGACAGATATTCTGTCTCTGAAAGCCCGGGGTGCTGGAGTAGGAGGGGACTCGGGCAGCTGGCGAGCACCTCTGCCCAGCAGACCAAATGTCTGGGTGTGAAGCCTTGCTGCAGAAGCAGATTTACGAACCTCTCATTGCCTCCGAGTTCTCCTCTGTAAGACGGGATGACAGCAATGCTGACCTCACTGGGTGCTAAGTGCCCCGAGGGAGTAAATCCATATAAAGAGTTGAGGACAGTGCCTGTCCCGTGGTGAGCACTGCCCACGGCCAGTGAGCGGATAGACGGCAGAATGGAGGAGGGAGCCAGACCTGCAGAGTGGAGCCCAGCGCAGCTTCTACATCCGCCGTGCACCCACAGCCTTCTTCCGACCTGATACAGACAGTCCTCTGTTCATCGCTCCTTCCCTGTCCCCTCCCCACCCCCATCTGACATGGCCCCGCTCTGTATCCAACACCCAAGGAGCCATGGGGACCAAATCTGGAGGGTTCGCTGCTTTAGCCTGCCATAGCCTTAGGGCCCAGTCATCCTGTAGGAGCATCGCACAGACAGCGCGGGTGGACCTCCATGATCGCACCACCTCCCGCCCTCCCACCAGAAAAAAACACAGCTCCAAAACAAGCCAGCAATTTAGAAAATATCTAGCCCGTGATTTTCTGGGCGAAACCATCAGCCCTGAGTTGCTCCAGCCCCTGGCACCCCCATTCTCCCACCTCCGAGTGTAGGTTGGTGCGGCGCCCAGCCAAGGAGCTGGCACGAAGTGGAGAAAACTGGCCGGATGCAGGCAGAGCTGTTCTCTTGCCTCCATAGCTCCAGATGTGTGCTTGTCATCCTGGTCTAGCAACTGAGCTAATTAGGAATTTCTGCAGAATCAGTAGGGAAAGTGGAAAGTAAGAATGCCAGAAAGGCTGCCCTGTGCCACGAGGGGCATCACTTGCCCACGTCTCCCCGACCCAGGATCTGGCTGGAGGGGATGAGCACTGCCCTCCATCAAGTGCAGAGATGCAGGAACAGTGCTGCCTGACCCTCCCCCAGGAGAGAGGGGAGCCAGCCCCAATCCCATGAAGATGAGAGGTCCACAGCCCCAATCCCACAAGGATGAGGGGTCCATGGCCAGAGCCACCAAGAAACCACGTGCATGAGGACCTGAGCCCCGCCGGGGTGTCGGGGAGTCCGGGCATCCCACCCACAACCTCCTGTCCCCTCTGTCACTCCACCTTCCACATGCGATGGATCTTTTCCTCCCTGCCCCGCACCTCTCGCCAGGCTAGGCTTTCCGTCACTTTTAATTGAAATAGGCTATGTAGGTCAGCTCATTTAAAATTCTCAAGGGCAGAGCACTCCATACATGCAGGACGGAGCACACAAAGCTGTTCTCTAAACTGGATTTCCTGTATTCACACACACACAGAAAATGTCTGGGAAAAGCACCAAACAGAAATGGAGATGGGCACTAAGATGCCCAGGCCCCAGTCATCTGCCAGGCTCGAGGCTGGGAGTGCGGCTGGGGGATGGCTCCAGGGCTGAGGGGCGTCTGCCCAGTTGCCCATCTCAGGCGCCTCTGGCAGATGCTCTTGGATGCCTGGGTCCCATGATACTTTCCAAGGCAGACACGGAAAGCCTGCTTCCCTCAGGCTTCCAACCCAAGTGCATGGCAACTGGCCTGCCCACAGCCCGCGGGTCCCCTCCTCCTAAGAACAGGCAGCGAGCCGGCCAACGTGTGTACACTTTGCATCAGTCCAGCACAGAGTAGACACGTGATCACCTGGTACCAGAGGGGACCAATGGGAAGGGCGGCCAGGACTCAGCATGGATCTTCAGCATCCTCATCTCTCCAAACTAAAGGAGACCAAAGATGCCTCCAGACACCCAACTTGTGTGAAAGGACTGCGCCATCCGGCTAGCAGAATCCTCCTTGTGAGGACCCATTTCTGACCTACGCTGGGGATTCTTGGTCCATCCAGTCTCACAAAGTTCAAAGAAATACTAAGAACTAGCCTGTGTGGGAAGCTCTGGAATAATGCCAGATTCTGTGAAGCCAGACAGGAAACAGATGAAGTGGGAGTAGGGAAGACAGGTCCTGGTAACCTACCCCACATTCCTGTCCATCAATCTCCTTCAGCCTGAACCCGGATCTAATTCCACATGGTGGTGGGTTAAAGTCAAGCTGCACAATCTCTGATAACACACTTCTGCTTTGGGGTGCTTTGGGGTGTGAGGGTTGTTGGAAGAGGCCGCCCACCCCTGAGGCCCAGCCCCACGGGAGGGCCCTAGAGGTGGAGCCCCACTCCGGCAGCAAGTTCCATCTCCTCGGCCGCAGACGTCCACCCATCCGCAGACGCCAGTTCCCACGACGCTCAGAGGGAGCAGTTAGGCTCCAGAGTTCTTTTCAGGTCAGAGAATACACCCCTGGCTTCCTCTCGCGGGGCCTGAAGGAGTCAGAGCCTACACGTCAGAACCGAGTTGTGGGCAAAGGTCTTCTCGGCGCCAGGAGGCCCTAGGCTGGGGAACAGCCTCTTCACAGTCTAACAGCCTCTGAATCTGAAATCCAAATGAACCACCCCCGCAAGGCTGAATTTGCAAGGCTTTAGAATGCTGAATAATCTGAAATGAGTTCTCCTAATTTGCAGTGACCGAAAAAGAAGTCCTGTCTCCTAGACTGAACAGAAGATACTATTATAAACTCCACAGGAGCAGGACTTTCCCACCACTGTAAACCCAGCACCTGACGCAAGGCCTGGCTGAGAGCGAAAGAGCCACACGGACTCTGACTTGAGCTCAGTAGAATTTAAATTGCCACCAGACGGGTCACAGGAACACAGTGACAGATTCTTAAGATTCCACGTGGCGGGGTCGCTGGTATCCCTGGTTTACAACAAGACAGGATGCTGGCTGATTCCCATTCACTGTGTGGACAGACACACTGCTTCCTTTAAGACAGAAGCACCAACGTAAACAAGTCACAGACAGCAATGAGCACAGTTGCTGCTCAGGTCTTGGCTTTTAAACATTCTTCTCCAGACAGAGGAACCAGAAAGAGGCGTTTGGTTCCAGGGCTCGGGCAGGGAAGATTCAAGATGCGCCTGCAGCACTTCGTGGTCCGAAAGGAAGAAAATGCTGGAAAGAGGCCGGGAAGCCATAGGAGGGTCAGAGCCAGTCCCGAAAGACCTTGGACTGGCTGAAGCTGGGACAATGTGGGCAACGAGATATGTAGAGCAAGATAAGCAGGATCATGATGCAAATTAGGAGTTGAACAAAGAGAGGATACAGAGGACAGAGGCGACAGAGGATGAGAAGGTTGGACGGCATCATTGACTCAATGGACATGAGGACCAGACACGTGGGATCCCCATTAGACCCCAGGCCAGAAAAAGGATGCAAGTGGGAAAACTGGTGAACTCAATGGAGCCAGAATTTAATTGTAAGTATTATACCACTACTTACTGGGTTGGGAAGATCCTCTGGAGGAGGGCATGGCAATCCACTCCAGTGTTCTTGCCTGGAGAATGCCCATGGACAGAGGAGCCTGGCGGGCTGCAGTCCGTGCGGTTGCAGAGTCAGACACAGCTGGGTGACTCAGCACATCTTACCAACGGTGGGCTTCCCTGACGGCTCAGTAGGTGAAGAGCCATCCTGCAGTGCAGGAGACTCAGGAGATGTGGGTTCCATCCCTGGGTCGGGAAGACTCCCTGGAGGAGGAAATGGCTACCCACTCCAGTGTTCTTGCCTGGACATTCTTGTCCCATGGACAGAGGGTCCATGGCGTCCTAAAGAGTCGGACAGGACTGTTGTACACACGCACATTGTACCTATGGTAATTTCTCAGTTTGAACCCTTATATTATAATTACGTGAGAAGCTGACACTAGAGGAAGCTGCATGAAGGGTCTGTGGGAACTCTCCCTGCCACTTTTCAACTCTGATGTAAGCCTAAGATTATTTCCAAATAACTGTAAAAGTGGGGGAAAAAAACAACCCATCAGGCCAACTAGACCGCGTTTACAGATGCAGCTGATGTGCACTCTGTCAGGAGCTCTCGTCTCGCCCTGGACTGGTCTGCTTGGTGGGGACGGCATTGTGCAGAGCACTGTGCGAGATGGCCTTATTGACCAAAAAGACAGGAACCGAAATACCTGCTGCTCAAGCCTAGTGCTCGTCATCGGGCCAGGGGCCCAGCTCAGAGCCCAGCAGGCCTGTGGCCTGATTGCTCACGAAACAGGAAACCAGGAGATGGTGGTTCTCAACTCTGCTCTGACTTTAAAAGCGAAATAGAAATAATCCCCATCCCCACCCCAAACAAACGTTGTTTGTGACCTTGGGCAGATCTCCCGTCTCTGACCTAGGTTTTCTCATAATTAAATTGGGAAAACAACATGTCCTGCACCTAAGCAGGGCTGGCAGGGAAGCGAGATGAGACGGCTGCGTGGAAGGAATTTGAAAACCATCAAAGCCTGATTCAACTGTAACCCTGGCTTATGATTCACGTATTTAAATGTTCTCCTCTTCATTGTTTTTAGAAATGAATAGCTTCAGTGAAAACTGGTTACCAAATGCATCCATCAACTTTAGAAATGATTTCATGGTTTTGTGAAAATATGAAATTACGAGCACCTACTGTGTTTAAGCCTCAACTTAGAGACTACAGTGAATATAAAAATGAATTCTACACAGGTCCTGCCTGAATGCGTGTGCAGCCTTGGGAGAGGGGTGACATTCATGCCAATGAATCACCCACATAGACACGAGAGAGAAAAACACGTAAGCCAGTTCCCTTCTCCCCTCATGAGCACACGGCTCTTGTGTGTGTATTTGCCAAATGATTTCCAAAAACACCCTCGGAGAATTTCACATGATGAAGAACAAATGATTTTAACACCGATCATGGGGAAGCGAAAGGCTTCTGGAGTCCAAAACTGGAGGCAGAATGACGACTTCACACTTCTTTGCTGTGGGTCTTTGGGTGAGGTCCTTAACCTCAGTTTCTTCCTCGGGAAAATGGGGATATTCACGAACCTTCCTGGCAGGGCTGTTCTGAGGATTAAAGGAGTTATTACAAACAAACTATTCAGAAGAAGACATAACTCCACACAGCAGTCACTTGTTACTTTCTTCTTGTTGTGGGGAACCATATTAGTGGCTTGGTGATTGACAATGGGGGAAAAAAGCCATATAAATCAAGATGGAACATTCTAGTTATAAAGGTGCCTCTGATCCAGAAAAGCACAGATGCCCTGAGTGATCAGGAGAGAAAGAGGACAGGTCAGGTGTGTGTGGACAGGCCAAGCTGGAGGCCGCCTGAGGTCAGGGTGGGTATGATGTTCATGCCCCCTGCATCACCCTGGCAGTCTCCTGGATCCTCAAGTGGGCTCTCAGTCTCAGATCCACAGCTTCTTCCGCCCAGACGTGCCCCTGTCCTTTGTCTCTTCCAGGGTTTTCACTCCCACCCCCTCTTCATTGTCACAGCCCTGGTGTAAAGCCACAATGGCCCACCTGCCCTCCATGTGTCCCGTCTCCCACGCTCCTGCTGTGGTCGCACCGGTGCAGGCACCTCCTGGCCTGGACTGCTTGGGCCAGCTCAGCCTGGAGGAGAGGCCAGTAGCCTCTGTGCTGCCCAGGTATAGCGCCGACGAAGGACAGAGGTGGAGAGACAGGATGGGGCAGCCAGATGAGAGGGATGAAGCCGCCTGCAAAGGCTCAAAGTCTGGCCTGAGCATCCCTTTCCACCCCTGACCTCCAGGGTCCACAACCTGCCACCCCCAGAACATGGCTTCTTGTAAACTCAAGCTCTGGTGTCACTGCTGTGTCACCAACACACTGGCCAAAGCGGGGGAGCGGCAAGGACTACTCTGGCGGCTCAGGATGGGAGACGGGAGCGGGCAGGGGTCCACACTGTGAGTGCCGAGTTGGACAGACCTGAGTTCAAGGCCTGGGAAGGGGAGCTCCCTCTTAAGCCTGCTTTCTCACCTGTGAGACCAAGACAGAGCAGCGTTGACTTCCATTTATATTTATTAATAGGTTGCTAATGATCAGTGCCAGTGCTTGACCCCATGCCTGGTACACAGCCATGCTCCCTAAGCCCGAGCAAGCCCCACCTAACTGTGACACAGGGTGGGGGAGGGGAGGACTCCCTTTGGAAGGTGTTAGAAAGACGTCTCAGAGGCCGAACAGACACAGAGCTGTTGCAGCTGCTTGGGCTTCGACACAGACGAATCCCGAGGGCCCCTCACACCTTTGTCCTGTCCCCAGCACCCGGAAACCCTTCCTCTGCTGCTCCCTCGCCCAGACAGATCCTGTGCCTGGGGACAGCTGACTGGTGCCCAGGCAGGAGCCCGGGAAGCGCCCTGATCGAGATTCACCAGACCTGAGTGACGGTTTGATATCTGAGTTGAAGGGATCTAAACTCAGATTTTAAAACATTACTAGTGCATCTCACCAAATTCAGGAAGTCACAGATTGTAACACAAGCTCATCACCTCCAGGACCACTAAGAGAGAAAAGATGGTGCCAGCTGTTCTCAACGCCCCCTTTGGTGTAAAATGCACCCTGAGTTTCGAGACAGTCAACTTCAGGGGGAAACTGCGTGCCTCAGAATCAACCCATCAATACAATGTAGTGAATCAACTCCAAACAAACGCGAGGAGTCCCCTCTGGGGCCGCAGGGACACTGCTGGTAAAAGGACCCTGGCTTCTCCTGCCTGGCCAGTACGTCGCCCAGTGGCCTGGAATGGAAGAGGCCTTGTGGGGCCGTCAGGAGGGGCAGACGGAGCTGGGAAAGGCGGGGGCGGGGGAGTCCAAGCTCGGGCGTGGGACTTCGTGTGAACCCAAGAGCAGGGCAGCATCTGCAGACTCAGAAAGGTAACCTGCCAAGAGTTGGTACAAAGCGGACCCTGGACTCAGACTCAGGCCATCCGACCACAGATCGTACAGGCTGAGTCACTGGGCGACACCGCCCATCTGGGAAATCCCTTTAGCCCCAGAGATTCTACATTTAGCAGCGGCATCGCTACTGTTCTTGGGAAAAACTGACACTGAAGGGTAGGAAGCTTCTCTCTGGGAACTGGTCCTGGAGTGGGGGAGGGGAGCTAGAAGGACATCCTGGCTGGAGGGAGAGAGGGGGACAGGGCGAAGAGAAGGAGGCAGGGTGGCTGGGCCAGGGTCTGGGAAGAACACGCGCTAAGCACCTCCCTGCAGGCGGGCAGGGTGCGCAGTGAGTATCTCAGTCTCACCAATCATGACCATCAATCTCGGGTACATTTTCAGATCTGGGGCAGTTTGAGCATCTTCCACCCAGACAGGGATCCAGGCGCAGCCCTCAGACCTCGCCTCACACACACACAGGAGTTTGTGCTGTGCTGGCCATTTTCAAGAGCCCTTATAATGGCAGAAGCACGTTTGAAACATGGGGAGGGAGTCAAGAACAGAAGTGGGGCAGGGGGTGGCAGGGGGGGAGTCAAGCTCCATGTACTGAATCGCTGCTCAAGACCCAAGTCCAGCAAAGGGTCATCCGGGCTCCCGGCTTCCAGCCAGAGCCTCCTTGGGGCAAACAATGACAATTATGGAATTACTAGCAGCTACGAGTTACGTTTTAACTACACTGTGTGTTATGGTGACTAATAATAATACTTTAAACCTGTGAGATATTGACAGAAAATCCAGATTTCTAGCTGGGGCTTGAAATCTTGGAAAAGTCGTCCCCAGCAAGTGTCTTTAGATACAGGAGCTCTGGAATGCTGATGCTCTCCCAGAGAGAAAGGCAAGAGCAGCTCAGAGAACTGGTCCTTGTCTCCTAACCCCTGAGTCCCAGCTTCCACATCTTTGTAAGGGCAACCCTCAGTCTCAACCAACCACCATCAACCTTACCAACCATCCATCCTCGAACACCTACATGAGAGCTAGTTTGTGGTGTCAGCTGAGATCAAACCAGGCACAGGATGCTGTAAACTATGAAGAAAATCACAAACAACAGCTAATTTAATTCCTTTCCTGGCAGCATTACTACTCCTCTGAAGAAACCTGTGTGTGTGTGTGTGTGTGTGTGTGTGTGTGATACCTTGGGGGTGCAGCTCCCCTAAGAAGCTGAAACAATTTTGTCAGCAACCTACAAAGCATCTCCCCCTTCTCCAGCACTGGGGGAGTGAAGGGCATTCTCCTCCTTGGGGCCAACCTTTCAGAGTGTTTAATTGCTGGGGAGTCAGATGGACACACACTCACGAGTCCACAGGATGACTCACACACAGATGGACTGGTGGCCGGCTTCTGTACAGCGGCCTCGCTCCCTGGGGCTCCATCCACGCCCAGCTCGGCTTGGAGCTTTCTCACGAAGGCCCACAATGCTCTGACCACTGTGCTCAGGACAGGATGCCAGCTGCCTGCTCCTCGGAGCAGTCCCTGACTTCTTGCAGGGTTGGGAACTTGGGGTGTGTCTGAGTAGCGGTGGAAAGAAGAGACAGTGATGGGAACCCAAATAACAGGATCCTAAGGAACACCTCCCAGAGAATCATGCCCTGGGGTCTCCCTCCTGCGGGGGTCCCAGTGGGCCAGATGTTTGGCAATTTATTTTATAGAAAACAAGGTTCCTGTAGGACTTAGTTCTAGATAGGTGAGAAAGTTCCAACCATTTATTGGTATTTTTTAAAAAGATTTTTTTTAACTTAGACTATTCTTAAAGTCTTTATTGAATTAGTTACAATATTGCTTCTGTTTTATGGTGTGGCTTTTCGGCCTTGAGGCATGTGGGATCTTAGCCCCTCAACCAGAGATCTAACCCGTACCCCTTGCATTGGAGGCAAAGTCCTAACACTGGACCCCCAGGGAAGTCCTCATTTATCTGCATTTTTGACGTGCGCTCCATCTTGATGACTGGACTTCCTGCCGCATCAGTTCTTGTTCAATACTTACGCGTTGTTCTGTGTGTCACATAACAGAAGGTAACTTCTGAGTGGTGGCTTCCCTTAGCTGCCGAGTTTCTGCCTTTCTAAGAAAATGTTAGAGTATAATCTCTCAGGCAGGCCTGGGTCTTTATAATTCTCTTTGTGCCACACTATGTAAGTGCTGAATAAATGCTTTTTAATGACGAAGCAGCTGAAAGGACTCCACACATTACCATATTCAGACCGAAGATATCTTGGCAAAGTGACGGTGGCTCCCAGATGGAGACAAAAAGGCAGAGGGGTGAGGGGACTCGCAGGTGAACAGAAAGCAAAGCAGACACGGGGGCTCGACAGCCCTCCCCAGTCCTCAGTTAGGAGAGACACTGCTTGTGTGCTCAATAGCCGCGGCTTTCTACACACATGTCCTCTGGGCCTGCACATCTCGGGTGCTGGAGGAGAGACAGCCCTCAGCTGGTTCAGGTACAGTTGTCTCCTGGCCAAACATCAGGAAGCTGGCTTGTAAGCACACATTACGTTATTATTCCCCGAGACGGCATGGCGACACGGCGGTGCTCGTGGGAGACTCCTGTCTCGGGCCCCAAGGTCTTGATAAGTGAATCATCTCCAGCACGGATCAGCCCACTCACACAGAGGAAGCCAAGGTGTCTTTCCTTCATCAGGAAATTGATGGCAAATCACACTGCTGCCCAAGGTCCCACAGGGAAACAGCAAAAGATCCCCCTCCACAAAGCATCTATCACCCCAGACTCTGCACCCGTCACCCAGCCTTTCTTTAACATTAGAATACCGAGTAGCTGAGCATCCTTGCTCCTGCCAGGAGGTGGCTGGGGAGTCGGGGCTCCCGTGGACAGAAGGAGGGGAAGGCAGCACACCCTGCTTTAGCCTGAAGTCCAAGAAAGCTCAGACAACCACACTTCCCTGCCAGCCAGGTGGGTCAGAGGTGCAGGAGAAAGTTCTAGAATAAAGATAAAGTCTGTGACCCCCAAAATAGAGCTACCATATGATCAAGCAATCCCACTCCTGGGCGTATACTGGAGAAAGCCACACTGGGAAGACACGCGCACCCGTATCCCGTATGTCCATCACAGCACTGCTTACCATAGCAAGGTCATGGAGGCAACCTAAACATCCACTAACAGAGGAACGGATGAAGATGTGGTTCGTATATACCACAGAATATTACTCAGCCCTAAAAAGAACGAAATTATGCCATTTGCAGAGACATGGACGGACCTAGAGACTGTCACACTGAGTAATGTAAGTCAGACAGAGAAGGAGAAATAGCACGTAATGTCATTTATATGTGGAATCTTTTTTTTTTTTTTAATGGTACAAATGAACTTATTTACAAAACAGAAATAGAGTCACAGCCTGAGAGAACAAATTTATGGCTACCAGGGGCAAGGGGGGAAGGGACAAACTGGGAGACTGGCACTGACACCCACACACTATCATATACAAAATAGATAACTAGTGTGAACATATCATATAGCACAGGCAGCTCTACCCAATACTCTGTAGCGACCTATGTGGGAAAAGCATTTTAGAGAGTGCTGTGCTGTACTAAGGCACTTCAGTCGTGTCCGACTCCTTGCCACCCTGTGGACGATAGCCCCCCAGGCTCCTCTGTCCATGGGGTTCTCCAACCAAGAATACTGCAGCGGGTTGCCATGCCCTCCTCCAGGGGATCTTCCCGACCCAGGGATGGAACCCTCATCTCTTACAGCTTCTGCATTGGCAGGCAGGTTCTTTACCACTAGTGCTGCCTGGGAAGCCTCTTTAAAAAATGGATAGATGTATATGTGCAACTGAATCACTCTGCCGTACAGCAGAGACTAACACAACATTGTACAGCAACTATACTCCAATAAAAAAATTTTTAATGTATCCCCCCACATGCCATGACTGTAACCCATTCACAAACAGGTGATGAAGGGAAGACCAGGAATTACGTGGGTGTCCACATGGGTCTCCAGAGATCAGGCACATTCATTGTAATAAAACCTCCATCTCTGAGTTCTCAGTGGTGAACAGCTTTGAGAAGTGGAATTAGAAAAGAAACAAGCCAGGGGCACAGTGTCCATCACCAGAACCAGCCGGCAGCAGAGGGTTTGGTTTACAAGCCCAAGGGCAACATCGGCTGGGAACCAACCTCCCCATCGACGTGTCATGTCCCTGCTTCTGTAAACCCTCACCTCGAATGTTCCCCTCAACTTGCTCTCATTCTGCTTTCTCCAGACAGATGTCTTCTCTCCATCTTTACACTCTGGAAGGGTCTGATGTTGGCATGCTTTCTGAAGTGTATCAAATCTGGCTGGGATGGTACTTACACGTGATTGTTCATTTGATAAGCAGGGGGTTATCCAGCTAACTACACGCTTAGGGCGACTGTGGAAACCAGACTCCACCAGGCTGGTTTTGAAAGCGGATGGTCAGACATGTCTTCATTGGACGGGCAGAGCTCAGTACAGGCACAGACTCGGGCCTCCCCCAGCATGGCCAGCACACGCTGCAGGCCGCTCCCCGCCGAGGCCCTCATGCGAAACAGTGATAGGCAACCAACCACACGGTGATGCAGAGACCCCTCAGCATGGACCGCCCAGCCCCAGGTCAGCATCTGCCGCGACAAAACCAAACTGAGACACTCACGAGCTGTACCAGCCCTCCCCACCCTGCCCTCAGCCCCTGCTTTCCTACTGTTTCAACTAAACAGATCTTAAATCTATTTTGCAAGTCACAGCAGCCCGGACAGCAAATGTTGCCCAGAGTGAAACTGAATACAATTGGAACAAGCCAGCCTAACTCGGTTTCCCCCAGCATGCCCGCAGAGACCTTCCCCTGGTGGCTCTGAGCTGGGCTCAGCGCTTCTCCAGGCTCCTGAGGACTGTGCGTTCCTCTGCGCTGGGGAGGTGTTGCCACTCTCCTGTCCCTGCCTGGAGGGAAAACCCCCATGGGTGCAGCCGCGGTAACTGCCAAGCCTCAGGTCCTGATGCTCCGAGGCCCCCTCCTTGGCTCAGAGGAGGGTGTAAGGGGGCTGGGATGCCTCCGACCCGGAGGTCCAGGCAGGTGGTGCCCGGGCTCCTCAACATCAGCACCATGTCCCAGGGGCTCCAGTGGGACTGGGCATCATCGTGTTTAAGACAACCTGAATCAAGGGAGCCGGCCAGGTCACAAGGCTACAGGCGTGTCGAGGCTGTAACTCAGACTCCAGACTCGGCTGTTCTCTGTGGCTCAGTGAACAAGTGGTTCAATGCACCTCCTTGAAAGAGTTTTGCTAAGAGTCAGTGTGAAACTGTCCAAGCAAAACCCAGGGAGAGGAAGATCACTGTGTGTGTGTGTGTGTGTGTGTGTGCACGTACGTGCGTGTGTGAGCATGTGCACTCACGTTTACAAGCACACTGAGAAGAGAACACGTCTCAATACCTAGTGGTAATTTTCAAACTTTCTTCTTTATAAATTTGTTTTTGTTTAAACTATTAAAACAAACAGATGATTCTTATCAATCTGAAATTAAATGTTTTTAAGCCTGGTAAAATACACACGACACGGTCTTCCCTGGTGGAATCCACCCACCAAGCAGGAGATGAGGGTCCAATCTCTGGGTTGGGAAGATCCCCTGGAGGAGGAAATGGCAACCCATTCCAGTATTCTTGCCTGGGAAATCCTATGGACAGAGGAGCCTGGTGAGATGCAGTCTACTGCTGCCGCTGCTAAGTCGCTTCAGTCGTGTCCGACTCTGTGCGACCCCATGGACTGTAGCCCACCAGGCTCCTCCGTCCATGGGATTTTCCAGGCAAGAGTACTGGAGTGGGGTGCCATTGCCTTCTCTGGAGATACAGTCTAGGGGGTGGTAAAAGAGCTGGACACGACTGAGCAACTGAACGACAGTAACAACGCGCGACATAAACTTGACCGTCTCAGCCCTCAGTTAATACAGGCATTAACTGCACTCCCATCACCAGGCAGCCATCAGCAACACCATCCTCAAACTCTAAACTTTTCATCTTGCAAAACAGAAACTCCATTCCATTAGCCTGCTCCTCACTCCCCTCCCCTAGCTCCTGCAACCAACCCTTCCACTTTCTGTATCTGGATCTCCTCTTCGAAGGGCCTCCTGTAAGTGGAGTCACACAGTGTTTGTCTAGTTTTGTGTGGCTTCTCTCACTGAGCACGGTGTCTTCCAGGTTCATGCGGGTTGCAGCAGGTGTCAGAACCGCCTTCCTCTTTAAGGCTGAATCACCTGCTATGGCAGGTCCAGACCAAACTATGCTTGCCCGTTATCCTTTGATAGACACTTGGCTTGCTTCCGTTCGGGGCTGTTGTGATTACTGCCTCTGTGAATGTGGGTGCACAGATAGCTTTTTAAAAAAGCACCTAAACTTCCTTAAGTCAGACAGGGAAAGAGAATAGTGCATGACGTCCCTTATATGCAGAATCTAAAAAGAAATGATACAAATGAACATATTTACAAAGCAGAAACAGGCTCACAAACGGCGAGGACAAGTTTACGGTTGCTTGGGGAAGGACGGGGCGAAAGGATAGTTAGAGAGTTTGGGATGGACATGTACACACTGCTGTATTTAAAACTGATAACCAGCAAGGACCTAGTGTACCACACAGAGAACTCTACTCAACACTCTATAATCACCTGACGGTTATCAGAGGGGAAGGATGGGGGAAGGGACAGTTAGGGGGTTTGGGATGGACATGTACACACTGCTGTATTTAAAATGGATCACCAGCAAGGACCTACTGTGGAGCACAGGGAACTCTGCTCAAAGTTGTGGCAGCCTGGATGGGAGGGGAGTTTGGGAGAGCATAGACACATGTATATGAATGGCTGAGTGCCTTTGCTCTTCACCTGAAACTATCCCCATATTGTTGATCGGCTATACTCTATACGAAATAGAAAGTTGCTTTAAAAAAAAGAAAGAAAAGACTTAAACTTAATTCCTGAAGCACATTTCAGGAAGTGTCACTGCAAATTGAAAACCAGAACAAGTCTTCCCTAGGTCCCTGCCTGGAAAACTGCAAACTCTACGCTGGTATCTGCGAGTGAGCTTCTGTCTTTAAACCAGCGGTTCAGCCTGGCCACACACGGCTGTCACACAGAGGTGCTGTGAAATCACCGGGGTCCAGGCCCCATGGGTGACCCTGAACTCCAGCTTCTAAAGTGCCCCCCGAGACAGTTCTGCAGGCATGCGTCTCGCTGCTCACCCTGTCCTTTTTCTGGGGCCCGTCTCTTTATGTACAACATCTCTGTCCTGCAAATAACTTCTCCCCCTTTCTCCCATCGAAAGCCATAAAAAGTCTGATGACCAGTCAATTACCCTGTCAGTTGGACTGATTACATTTCAACTGAGAAACACCACTGGAGCCTCACCTCCTCTGGGTTCAGCCTTTCATCTCTGTGCATTAAGAGCCCGCTTCTTTCTTGGAAGGAGTGTGGCTATGAGTAAGCAGGTAGGAAAGCACTTCCAGGCCCGCCCCATCCTTAAGGGAATCACAGTCCTGTCCTTCAAAGTGCAGAGACAGGGAGGAGGCACTGGCGGCGTGGTCCAGCGCCTTTGGGACTCGCCGGGGGAGACGAGGATGGGTCCTCCCCGCACTGATCTGACTCCAGACCTGGCCTCTAACCCCTGCGCCTGGCTCCCTTGCTCCTACCCACCACCTCCTGTGACCAGGACAGCAGCTCAGTGCCTCAATTTACTTATTTATAATTAGAGAAAAACAATGGTATCTATCTCACAAGATTCCTGTGGAAATTAAATAACGACAAGAACGAAGGACTAACATGCATCCAACCATCATCCTTTTAAGCTAGACACTGCTCTAAGCCCTGACACATAGTCATATGGTTATTACCCTTAATTTATAGGTGAAGAGACTGAAGCACATAGCACGGGGGTGGGGAGGATGCCAGGAAGCCACCCACACAGCAGACTTGGGGAGTGGAGCCCTGGGGCCTCACCTGCGTCGCTCAGTCGGCTGGTGCGAGGACTCGGGGTGCTGGCCACCTTTGGGATGGGAACCATGAACCCCCAAGAGGCTGCAGCAACCCCATCTGCCCCCCAACCCAGGACAGCAGCCTCTAGCACAGGTCGGTGGGGTCACTGCCTCTCAGCTTCTGACTGGACTCTCCCTACCCCAGATCGGCAGCAAATGTCTCTCCCTTCAGGACTTAGAGTTCAGGGCCCTACTCTCCAGCTGCAGGAAAGCTGCCCTAAACCCAGGCAGGCACAAACCGAGAAGAAGTGACAAGTGTGAGCAAAACCACCCCTCCCTCCAGCCCTCTCCTGATGCTCTGGGCCTGGTGTCAGGCGCCCAGCCTCCAGGGGCTGGACAGACCCTGGCAGAGCTGCTGTCCTTGTCCTGGCCCCGGGTGGAACAGACACACCGAGAGCCTCACTCATTAACATGGGGGTTGCCATGACAACAAGCTGTTGCCAGGGAGCCGCAAACCAGGAGGAGAGCGAGAATTAGCGAAGCCTAAAAATAAAGCCGTGATGTCTCCACGTCCTCGTGTAACAGGCAGAGATCTCGCCACCTCCTCCCCAGGCAGCCCCGATGGCTGCCCACCGCCCGGAGAGCCAAGGGGGGCCACTGGCCAGGGTGCTGGCTACAGCCCGAAGGCAGGGGACTGGCAGCACCTGGACAGTGCCTCGCAGAGCCTGGGGGTGCTTCCTCCACGCTGGAAGGGGCTGATTTCGAGGGTCAACCTCAGCACACACCTCCAGAGGCCGCCTCGGGCTGTTGGTATTTGCCCAGACCCTCAGCTCTCAGAGAACGGGCAACCGAGGGCACCTTCTCCCTAGGAACACTTTCCTCCCAGAAAACACATCACGAGGCTCCCAGCCCCAGGGGGTCTCTGGGAGTCAGGAGATCGGATCAGGCAGCCCGGGCTCTCCACAGTTCCTTCCATGATTCTGACACCAGCAGAGCCAGCGTGATGCTAATTCCCAAAAGTAAGGTATCCTAACAATAAGAATCAAAGAGAGACTGTGAGCGCCTCCAAGGGGCAGCCATGGGGTCATTGCCGGGGTCTTTCAAGGTTGTTCTGAGGTCAGAGCATCGGAGGGCACAGTGCCCAGTGCCCAGCAGTTCTGTGTGTCCTCTGTCCAGCTCCCCCGACAGCCTCTGGGCCCCACGAAGGCAGGAATCATTCTAACTTTGCCCTCAGAGCCTCGGCGTCCATGCCACCCCAGAAACAGCACACGACAAACTCAATGAAGGAAAAGAGGGGGCAAAAACTGACAGGCACCCGGTGAACAGCAGGATACAAACAGTGAGAATATCTGACCAGGACAAATACCCCTCCCTCTAAAATGCCAAGCCCTGCGTTCCAAGCACTATGTCCCTCTCCTTAGGCAGGTCTCTACTCTTGACAAAATGACTTATCACCTGTACAGGTGCATCATGCTTTACGCAGATCAACTTAATTAAAATCCAGAATTGTGTTGGGAACGATTTCCTTTATGAGCAGTTGTAACAGGATTCTGTCAAATGTAGAGCTGCCTGATTTCTTTCAAGTATGATTTGTTTCGAGTCTGTGGTCATTAGAACCAGTGCTTCCAGTGAAGCCTTAGCAACACCTGAATTCTTAGTTTCCTTCTCGCTGCCACACTTACCCTTGAGATCTCGCCCCATCACCCACCACAGCCAACGTGCATTCAGCAAATGCAAATAGTAGCTGATGTTAATATCGGTGCAAGAAGTATGGACTTAAGAAATTATAAAGTCGTTATTTCTCTTAGCATCACCCCGTAAAAATAAATAATGAAGAACAAAACATGTTTTATTTTCTGGTTCTTTGACTGTTCTGGACCATCCAGTCATTAATCCAAATGTCAGTTCCTGCCTCCAATCCCCTAAACTGGTGCAAATAACCAGAAGCACAGACTGAACGACCAACACTTCTCCTTTCACCTTCTAGAGAAGTTCAAGGTCACAGATGCAAAGTCAGACCCTAGATCTACTGGAGGGGCCGTGTATTGGTGACATGGGGCATTCCTAAGGGCCAGGGCACGGGGACCAACCCAATGGTGTACTGGACAGCGGTTACCATGAGCATTAGGAATAGCGGCAGCACCCTGGAAAAGCCAGAATTCCAAGTTACACACGCGCCTGAGCAACGGCCATAGGAGGATTCCTGATTCAGCTAGACCGCCTGATTACCGCTCTTGGACCAAAGTTGAGTGCCTACATCCAGCCTCTCCAGACCCCTGGGCTTGCAGCAGGGCCCTCAGCTGACCACAAACCAAATGGAACAGTCAGTCCTCGCATTGATTACAACAGGGCTCTTCTGAAAGCACTGCGTGCCTTTCTCCTGAGATGCTCCGAGAGAGGGCTCCGGACATCACCCCACAGCCATTGGGAGACACAGAATCCTGGCCTAATCTCATGCTCATCTGGAGACGCCCTTCCTTCTCTGTGCTGTGGACCTCAGGTGGGGTTACTCCAGAGGAGGGGCTTCAACCCACCCCAGGAAAGTCTCTGGTGCCCAAGGAAGACCCAGACATGCGCACGGATGACCAAATGAACTTCCTGCTTTTTCCTCTAAGACACCTGCACAGACGGCATGCTTCACATTTAGGAACCTAGGCCATTGCTCCGGGATGCCACTGGCCTCAAGCGGGTCACGTTCGTCTTGTCGTGGACTCTTTGAGATCACCTACCAGAGTGTTGTGACTGGGTTGAAATCCACCTCTACCCTGGAGTCACCCAGTCTCCCAGACTTCAGAAGGGAGGCCCGCCCCCAAGTCCAGGCTTCCTTGAGGGCCAGGGAAGGGGGCTGCCTGAATCCCACACCTGCCGTTAGCACCTTCGTCGTGTCCCCCAGGACACCCCACTTCACACCACCTCACCATCAGCTCCCAGCTCTACAGAGTTCACGTGTCCCATCCCTCCTGGAAGATCAGTCTCTAACTGTGACCTCCGTGAAGTTGCTGACACCTAGGCGACCCAGCCCTGCACAAGCCCCCGGATGTGTTCGGATGCAAAAGTGAAAGATAAAAATAAAATCGCACCAAGCAGAGATCTGACTTGTCTCCCTCTGCCTGCCTTCCTGCAATGGATAAACTTGTTTTCTTACTTTGCATTTGTCATTTTTAGAAATGGGTTGAAAGTAAAATGCAAGTGTCTCCTGAAGAGAAGGACAGGTTATCAGTCCCTCAGCCCAGTCCCCTCTCCGGCGCTCAGTACCCGACTTATGCAGCCTGATTTACTGCGTCCCTGACACCAGCTGCTTATGCACAGCGCAGACAGACACACCCCGAAGGCCACGGGGCACTCACAGCGCTGGATTTTAAACCTGATCTCAGTCAAGGATTTGACGGGGGATTGGATGGGCCCCAGCTCTTGAGAAACCAGCCATCACTGTCACAAAGAAACGCATGAGGAACCTTCCAGGAGGCCACTGCCTGAAACGCAGACAATCTTCCCTGCTTTTTGCCCCCTGAGACCCTCTCGGGATACAAATATTCTTCCATGGATGGTTTGTAGAGATGAATTCACTGAAGCTCAAGACAGTTATTTTAAACTCCAGCTCCTTATATTTCTAAAATATAATTAGGGATCCTTTATTCTTGGCCAAATGACTGTTAATAGGGCCTTGTGTACACAGTGGGGTGAGCCAGTATAAACCCTACGAGGCAACAACCACACCCTACACCCCACATGGCAGCTTCAACTCCCCTCCCTGTCTCTCTCTGTCTCTCTCTCCCTCTTTCTCTGGCCCTCTCTCACCCTGTCTCTGCTTCTCTGTGTCTGTCTGTCTGTCTCCCCCTCTCCTGTCTCTCTGTCTTCCTCTCCCTCTGGCCCTCTCTCACCCTCTCTCTGTCTCTCTATCCCCGCCTCTCCTCTCTCTCTGGCCCTCTCTCGCCCTGTCTCTCCTCCTCTGTGTCTGTCTGTCTGTCCCCCTGTCTCTCTGTCTGTCTCTTGCGGATGAGACACCGTTTCTCTCGAGATCCACCACATCTCAGCATGTGATGGCCTCCCGGTGAATTCCTTAGTATTACAGCCACCGGACAGGCCACTTCTGACAATTTTGTTCATTTGTTTGTCCACAAGGATTGTCATTGTTTGCTCCCCTTTGGTTTACTCTTGAACCCTACTGATACACAGAGTGACACAATTTTTTAAAGGCATTTGATTATTGTTTCATGAAAGCAAGTCCGATCACAACACACCTCCCTGCAAACCAAGACAGCAGTGAGGCCTGGGTGGAATTCGAATCACCCATCATCGGGGCAGAAGCCGCTGACCAGGAGGGCCGATCTGGCTCTGAGCCCTCCGCCCTGCTCCGCCCGGGTCTGTGGACGGGATAGGGGAGGTCTGGGGGGCAGGGGCTGGGGGCACATGGATTCGGGTAACTAAAACACTCAACTGGCTGCAGACACCAAGTTCCGCACTGTTTCTATGTGGGGCTCACAGGCTGGGAGGAATGACCCCAGAGAAAGACCAAGCCTTTGTTACAGGGTGAAGCACCTTTTCCAGGCTGAGGCGATGGAGGGCGGGTGACCTATACCCCTGGGTTCTCTGCTCACCCTCCTCACCCTCTGTGCTGACCCCCAGCTGCTGGGAAAAGCATGTAGAACCGATCATTAGACATGAAGACAGATCTCTACTGGTTGGTAAACAGCCACTGCCTCTCGCTTCCCAAAAGCCCCTCCCTCAGGCCCCCGGACCCTCTCTGGAAGCAGCAGAGGGTCTCAACCTGGCGGGGCAGAGGCTCCTCTGACAGTGAGGATGACACAGGCAGTCCTGGGCAAGGTCTCCCCAAAAGCATCTCAGCTCACAACACAGTCCCCGCCCAGCACAATCGCCCCAGGGTCCCCACACCACCCTCTCCCGCTCTGTCTGCCTGCCCCTCCCAGCACCTTGAGTCTCTTCTGCCCTAACTGTGTTGTGCGCTCAACGTTTCAATGCCTGAAAGCCCTCTTAGATGGAAAGAATCTGATGACCTTTCATGCTACTTTGCTCATTTGCAGTTGTTGCTGCTGTATCTGACTCTTTGCGACCCCATGGACCGCAGCACACAAGGCCTCCCTGTCCCTCGCTATCTCCCGGAGTTTGCTCAAACTTGTGTCCACTGAGTCGGTGATGCCATCCAACCGTATCGCCCTCTGTCGCCCCTTCTCCCCTTCGTTTACTGCTTTACACTTAACACGGCACCCAGGGACCAAGGCACTGAAGGGAAGTCTGCGGGAAGAAACTGCTAAAACCTGAGGTTCTGACAGCTACGGCCTCTGACTGGCTGCTGCTGTCCTCCCCGGGCCTCAAGGGATCCGGTCCCTCCGTGAAAGGACTCACCCCCGCCCCGGGACTCAGCTTTTCCTCATCCCCTCAGAACATAAAGACGGACGGCTGCCCGTTCACACCTCATCCACGTTCCTCACGTGACAGTTCTGTTCTCACTGTGTGTCCAGTCACCCCCACGACTTCACATTCCCCGAAGACGGGAACCGTGGGTGAAAAGCACAAGCCCAAAACCCAGTCCTGAAAGTGGGGTGACCAGTGACAGACGCTAACCTATTGCCCATAATTTCAAGTGGGAAAAATTATCATTGTCCACCCCCCTGCCTCCTGCCGCCCTCAGTTCAGTTTAGTCCAGTCTCTCAGTTGTGTCTGACTCTTTGCAACCCCATGAATTACAGCACACCAGGCTTCCCTGTCCATCACCAACTCCCGGAGTTCACCCAAACTCATGTGCATCGAGTTGGTGATGCCATCCAGCCACCTCATCCTCTGTTGTCCCCTTCTCTTCCTACCCTCAATCTTTCCCAGCATCAGAGTCTTTTCCAATGAGTCAGCTCTTCGCATCAGGTGGCCAAAGTATTGGAGTTTCAGCCTCAGCATCAGTCCTTCCAATGAACACTCAGAACTGGTCTCCTTTAGGATGGACAGATTGGATCTCCTTGCAGTCCAAGGGACTTGCAAGAGTCTTCCCCAGCACCACAGTTCAAAAGCATCAGTTCTTTGGCGCTCAGCTTTCTTCACAGTCCAACTCATATCCATACATGACCACTGGAAAAACCCCTAGACACCCTCAAATGAGGGTTAACTCCCAAGGAGGTCCATGGACACTATTTCCCACTCAAACAGCAACCCAGGGAGTGGCGCCATCGCCACCTGCCTGTCCTATGGCGGTTTCTTTCCTGCAGCTTCCAGATGAACCCTGGGGGCTCCCCTGAGAGACACACGAGGTCCTTGGCCTCACATACCTGATGGTCCGCTGGGGCAACAACCACACGAGCAGATGTGATTACAGAGGGTCGGGGTTCTGTAAGCAACAGGAGTGTGAGGGGGTGACAGAAGCGGTGATCACAGGGAAGAGGATTTAGGAATGGAAGCCTGGGGACATTTCACGGAGGCTGCAATAGGACAAGGCGGAGAAAGCAATTGAAAGTGGTGCCTCTGGTCCCCACCTTCGGCCGCCCACCCCTCCCAGACCCCCATCAGGCTGTCTCCAGGCTGGACACGTGAGGCTTGCCTCTCGAGGGGGTGGGGAGGTGACCTGAACTCCTGCACCCCAGGCCCCTGCTGTCACTCGGTTCTGAAAAGGGCCCTAATGGGGGACCTGCCTCCAGGAAGTGGGTGGTCAGACAAGGGAGTCTCTGGAGGGCTCAGGTGGGCCATGGGCGAGAAGCAGGCTGGCTCCAGCGCAGGCGGGTGAAGCCCCATCCCCGAGGAGGGACACGCGTTCTTGGGGGCGGGGTGTGTGAGAGGTTCTCAACAAGCAGAGATTCCGGGAGAAATGCAAGCCGGCTGGTTCTGATTCACTCCTAACTCATCAATTGTTTTGCAAGCACCATTTGATGTCCAAGAAACAGCTGGGCCTCCCAGCCCTGTGACCCCTTTGAAGTGGGTCCTGTGGAGCGGGCTCTGGGAAGAGAGCCCAGGTCTGGCCCGGGGATGGGCGAGGGGCAAGCCTGCAGAAGAAACCCTGTGGGCCAGGCCCCACGCTGCCTGAGCTGCGCTCAGCTCACCCTCTGCCGTGAGGATGCCCCAAGGCCAGGCCTGGGGTCCGTGGTGGGGGAGGGGGACAGTCAAGGTGGCTAATTTGCACCCACCCCATCACTCACTGATGGAAGCCTGTGTTGTTGGCCCAGGTGGACATCAAGGAGATTCAGAAAATGGCCTGGAAAACGGCGGACATCACTGTCAGGCTCAGACATAGGGCCCGGTGTCGGAGTTCTGACTCTTAACTGGCGTCACGTTTAATGATGATCCCATGGAGCAGACATCCCTGGGGCTGGAGTGAGGCTGGTGGGAGAACTAACAGGGGACAGGCCAGGGTCTAGACACCACCTCCCTCCCCAGGGAGAACCAGCCCCAGAGAAGGACAGCCCCAGCCAGAATGCCAACAGCTCCCAAATGAGAGCCCCTGGGAGAGGGAGCCGGAAGTGTGAGGCCGCATTCTGTGGGTGGTCCTGGGTAGGGGGGACAGAAGGGGGCAGCAGATGTGACACCCGGTTCTCTGCTCTAACGCTGCTCCTCTGTTTGAACAGCTCAGAGGCTCGGCCCTTTGTGGGACAGCTACCCACGCTTCACTGCAAACCACCCTCGGTGTGGACATCAAGTCACTTCCTGAGCACTCCAGGAGCCTGTAATGGGGTTTCCACGATGCTATCTACACAGAAAAAGAGGAAACTTGTGAAACACAAACAGCCACTCCCCAGGTCTCTGCATTCACGCACTTTTATTTCCAGAAACAAAGCCCTTCTATGTGGAGCAGAGAAGACTGTCCCAGGTGGGGCACATGGGGACTCATCACAGACGCGTCACGGGTGGGCTTGGTACCCTTCCAAGGGGCTAAGGTCCTTCACCCACCAGCAGAGCTCCAGGCTCACTCAGAAGACACCTCCAGGGAGGGGAGGGTCCGGGTTTACCAGCAGGATGCTCTTGCTCTCTCTCCTCTGAGTGGCGGCTCTGGAGACAGTTAAGGGGGGCCCATCCCCCAGGAGACAGAGTAGAAGGGACAGTTCCTCAGTGGCGAGATTCAAAAGGACCCACAAGAGAATTCAAGGCCTCCCACCCCCAAAGTAATCCCCACGCCTCTTAATAAAGCTTGAAACATCTTTAAATGGTTCCAGAGACGACTTAAGAGATGAAACGGCTCATACTCACGCTGGACTATGAATGACTGCTATTAGTGCTTCAGCTCTTGTGCAGCTTTGGACAGAGATAAAACTTTAAAGAGCACAATAGAACTGATTGCCTGGGTGAGGGGAGGGGAGGGTCAGGCATCACGAGAGTGGGAAAAAGCCACAAAACAAGGCTCCAGCTAAATGAGCTACTGCATCCTGGCCGCCTCCTCAACCTCTCCCCAGCAACTTGAGCCTCAATTTCTCTATTAGTCAAATGATAGGATGGAAGTTTAAGGCCTTCCAACTCTAAGACCCAGTGTGCGTGCGTGTACTCTCAGTCGTGTCTGACTCTTTGCGACCCCATGGATTGTAGCCCGCCAGGCTCCTCTGTCCATGG
Source organism: Aepyceros melampus (assembly GCA_006408695.1). Lineage (NCBI taxonomy): Eukaryota > Metazoa > Chordata > Mammalia > Artiodactyla > Bovidae > Aepyceros > Aepyceros melampus. Next base: position 265,451 of record SJXQ01008014.1, on the reverse strand, counting down.
AATTTTCCAGGCAACCATGCTGGAGTGGGTTGCCATTTCCTCCTTCACCGAAACCCTGTAAGTCAACCCAGTTTATCAAACACTGAGCTTGTGCATTGTCCTGGCCCAGCTCAGAAGAGGGGAGACAGAGGCCCAAGGTCATCAATGATCATTTCCCTACTCATCATAACATAGAAAGAAAAATACACATATTTTTGCATGTGGCGAAGGATTAGGAAAACACAGTTGATCAGCGTTCTTTGAGCCCTTGCTAGGAAGATTAAGGACAGAATTGGGATTGCTGTTCCCTGCCCCCAGGAAACAATGGATCCCTCCCCCAGTTGGCAGGGTCCCACTGGGTGTGCATCCCTTTCCCAGGAGGCAAGTTAAATTTTGATCCATCTAAACTGCTCGAGACAATCCATTCTTCTTGCTAAACGGACACTACCAACTTCTGGCCAAGCGGCCAGCATCAGCTGGATGCTTTGGGGAAAGTTCTCCTCGCTCTTGACAGACCCTCAGGACGTTCCCCGGATACTGCCGCTGTCCTGTGATGTCCCGACCAGCTACAGCCGGCCGGTGATTTCCAGGGAGCTCTGTGAAGGACAGGCTTCCCAGGTGGCGCTAGTGGTAAAGAACCTGCCTGCCAATGCAGGAGCCATACGAGTCACTGGTTTGACTTGGTGGGTCAGTAAGATCCCCTAGAAGAGGTCATGGCAACACACTCCAGTACTCTTGCCTGGAGAATCCCATGGACAGAGGAGCCTGGTGGGCTACAGTCCATGGGGTCGCACAGAGCTGGACACGACTGAAGCTACTTAGCAGGCAGGCTCTAAAGAACAGTGAGACCACCCTGAATCTGGCAGAAAGCAGAGACAGGAGGGCCATGCCTCAAGGTCTACTAAGCCATGAGGGGCACGACACAGAACAACTTGGAGCCACGTGAGAGGGACAAAGTGGCCACACGTGTCGAGAGGGAGGAGCTCATGCAGCCGAGACCTGACCTACAGAGGTTGCAGGGAAAGTTAGGAGAGATTCTTGGATGGTAGACACATCACGTGATTAAAAACAATCAATGCTGTTGTTCAGCCGCTTAGTTGTGTCCGACTCTTTGCAACCCCATGGGCTGTAGCACACCTGGCTTCCCTGTCCTTCACCATCTTCTGGAGTTCGCTCAAACTCATATCCTCTCACTGAAAACTGAAATCACAAAAAGTCAATATGCTGCTCTGGGCTTGGTCTCTGAGGGGCCTGAGCAGCTGTGCTCCCCACTCACCAGCTCCCGGTCGGGCACCGACACCAGGACCCCCATCTGATCCTCCCCCCACAACCTGCACGGGCTTCATCTGGTGTCGCCTGAGGACCACAGCGGAGGAAATAAAGAGACTCTACCAAGGACCCTATAGGAATTCGCCTTTTCCTCAAATGTGGTTCAAAAGTTCTGTTTCTAAAACTGAAGTCCCCACAATCCGGTGACGTGGAGAAGCTCAAGGCCCCCCACACATGCATCTCAGGAGCTGCAGAAAATGGCTAAAGACCGTCCTCCTTGCACCCAGGTCCATCTCAGAGTCCCCAAGGGGAGGGTTTCCAGGCCTTTCGGGAGCCCGTCTTGGGGAGGCAGAGACTGAGGCCCCAACCCTGGCCTGGGCTCCAGTCCCAAGGCCACCTCGGCCTCTGGGGCAGGCGACCACAATGACAGAGGGTCATTTCCATGCACCAGCCTTCCGGTAGTGAAAACTCATTTAGGAGGAAATAAATTTCAATTGGATTTACTAAACCCAGAAAATGTAAATCAGGCACATTCTCTGTGAACCTGCAGTGTGGTTTGCAAATGATCTGAATGTTGCATTTCAAGACAGGGTTCATTTCTGCACCAAACCGATTCCCTGGGAGGTTATTAGAGAAGCCCTGGCCCTTTTAAAGGAGTCTCAAAACGTCAGATTTGGAAATTAATAAAATTCACTTCAGGTTGGTGCTTCTTGTTCAAAAACCAGTTATTCTCCAGTGTAGCCCTGGTCAATCAATGATTTAAATGAAGGAAAATCTCACTTATCTGAATGTTTTTGGATGAAAAGGAGGGAGGGAAGTCTGGTCTAAATTGATGAGAAAATTCCGAATGGCTGATTTTTAAAGAAAAATGGTTCTAGTCCTTGTTGTACTGAACATACAATAAGCTAAGATTTAAATGAACACTAATAAGTAAAATTAAGTTAGTCACTGCAGAACTACAATCCATAATAGGCCTTTATTGCATAATCATGAATTACATTACATCACTGAGTCTTAATTTTTTTTAATCAATGAGAAATACAGACTCAGGTTGATTTGCTGGGGTATAGTCTGAATTTAGGTCTCACAGCACTCAGGATTTAACTGGGCACTTTCAGTGGTCCAGGGAACAGCTTTAGTGGAATTCTCCAGGCAAGAATACTGGAATGGGTTACCCTTCCTCCTCCAGGGGATCCTCCCGACTGAGAGGTCAAACCCAAGTCTCCCGCATTGCAGGTGGATTCTTTACCATCTGGGCCACTGAGGAAGCCCCTAAGACACAGGGAGGCAGGACAGGGGACCCCAAAGAAAGAGCAGACACACTCCTGAGTCTGGAATCTCAGTTTACAAGCAGCAAAAGGGGTGCTAGGATCTACCTGTCCACCTCTGTTCCAACAGCTATCGCCCCCACCACAGAAGAATGGGACGGGGCACCCAGAGGAAGGTGTAGCTCAGGACCCACCGCTGGGCAGGGGCTGACCTAGGAAGGGCCAGACTGAGTCCTGCTGGGCAGCTCCTGTCGGTCCATCCTGAGCCAGAAGGCAAGCTGCCAGCAGGCTCAGAGCTCTAGCCGCCGGGGTCTTCCCTGCCCCCATCCACCTGGCTCCCATCAGCTCTGGATGGGCTGGGCCATGTGGTATCTGAAACACCCGGAAGAAACGTGTGCAGGAACCATCAGGGCTGCACCTAAACCCAGCCGCTCTCTGCTGTCTCCCCGGGGCTGTGCTGCAGACCCCAAGAGTCTCGGAGTAGCCTGACATCCTCCTCAGGGTTGATGTGTCTACATCCTGGCTGGAGTGGCTGAAGGCCTGCCTTCCAAGTGGTTCACGGCGCAGGGGGCCCATAACAGCAGTTCTAGATTACTCACCCACATGCATACTATTTTCCAGTATGATTCATAGCAACTGTACCGTGTTTCAGCTACACTATGGGTTAAACAGGGCAGCCTGGAAATCTAAATGCCATTTCTGATGTCTAAGTCTGAAACACCAACTTGACAATGAATAAAAGAGCAGTTGAAACGTTGGAGATTGTCTAGAAATCACTTTTTCGTGAAAAGCTCAAAATATCTTAGCAATGGGACCTCATCCAGGCTCTCTCGACCCCTAGGAAGACTTGCCAAGAAATCGTGACTGTGCTGTGAGAAGTAACAAAGAGCCTGGATTCATTAATGTCCACTATGAAGGGGATTACCTGGCAAATCACTGGCATTCGGGATGGATGGACAAGAGGGGCTTCCCAAACCAACAGGAGGGTCTGCCCTCCTCATCCAGGGAACGTTCCTGCATTAAACCAGCCGAGCATTGTCAGCACACAACCCCGTCAGTCTCAGGAGTTGCCATCAGTGAGCTCACAATCTCCAAAGCAGAAGCCACTGGGGGCTCCCTGTTCCTGGAGAAAGCCCCGCTTTTCTCTACCAAGGTCCACTCTAGAAGATATACTTCGCGAAGAGCACACTTGGGGGTGGGCATGGCCAGGGAGCATCTCGGGGAGCTTGGATCAACGGTCTCAGAGGTCTCTTTCCTCCAAGGGCTGGGAGCTCCACTAACACCGAACACAGCGGACTGAGTGGTTGCTGCAGTCCCTTCTGGGGTCTGACCTAAAGGACTGAGTAGGGGCTGAGAGGGAGAGACCCTTACGGGTTGGACGGTCGCCAGCTCCAGCCGGCTCCAAAGGCCGGGCAGTGTCAGGATGTGAGGTCCTCTTCAACCTTGGCCGCTGGTCCATCTGCCTCCTCCTCCCCACCCCCTACTTCCTTTAGAAGCCGTCTCCTCCCTCGGGCACCTCGCCCTCCCCTCCTCCGCCCCGCCCTGTCCCTCTGACCACGGGCTAGCGCGACTCTGAGGGCGGCGGCCTTTTCACCGAGGACACTCTAGGTGCTGGGCCCCATCTACACACTTTCATAGATTATTTTACACAATCCTCACAGCAACCTGCAGTTCTGGCAGCAACACTCCCATCTGAACCTTAGTGAAATTAAACATGAGACAAAGAAAAAGTTACTTAAAACAAAATGATCAGGACACAAACCTCTCCATCTTCCCTGCAGCAGGAAAGGGTCCCTGGTGGGGGGAAGCTCATGGGGGACACACAGAGTGGGGTCTCAGCTAAGGCTGCAGGTGGGGGCCAGAAGGAGCTGAACTGCTTTGTGCAGTGACAGTGGGCAGGGGTGTTTGTTCAGGCCACAAAGGTGGAGAAGGTGAGAGAGCAAGAAATATAGCAAAACGTTGAAACCCAGGCGGGAAAAATGCCTGAAGGACTCTTCAGGCCTAGAAATATCAAACATTCAATATTCATTATCGTGGTGTGATCTACCCTGATCTTCCCAAAAGTTGGTGTAGATTGTTGCACTCACAAAATCCCATGTGTGTGTCTGAGTCAGTAGAAGGGTCTATGTCAGAGTGCATCCAGAGCAGAGGGCAGGGGCTGGCCAGAGAAAGTGGTTCTTGGTGAGACTTGAGCTGGTGCTGACTGCAGAGGGCGGGTCCTCAGGTCACACCCACATCTCAGAGACGACCTGTGACTGGGTCGTCACAGGCTGACGGGCCGGAGGTGACCCCTGGCTCAAGGTCACGCCACCGGCAGTTGTCAGCCAAGTCTTCAATCCACTTCTGTCTGAAGTCACACCTAAGCTAATGTCTACGCCTTTTGTCCAGAATATCTCCCATACTCTGCTGACTTCCTACTGGCACCCACACCCCACACTGTCACTGGCAAACTCCACCCTTAACAACACTCCCTCTGATGGAGCTGCTCCTGCCTGCCCCCGCCCCCTCCGTGGGAGACACCTGTTTGTCTTCCACCTGGGCACACAGCGAGCCTGCATTTCCCAGTCCCACCTGCAGGAGGCAGCAATGTGCACTGTGTCCAGATGGTGGGACAGAGGAAATTGGGGGAGGGGTACCACTTCTCTGGGCCCTAAAACTCGGGGTGCACCCCTCCATGCCCTCTTTCTCATCACATTTCTGTCAGTTAGAGTCAGGGGATCCAGAGGAAAAGCCCCAGGTCCACGAAGGTGGCGTCACCTCTAAAGAAAAGAAGCCTGTGTCCCTGAGTAACCCCTGTGTCTGCCCTCCAATTCATACTGGGCTGTGATGGAAGCAATAAACAAGCTTTCATCCCATTAAACCACCAGGAACTGAGGTTATGCTTGTCACAGCAGACAGGCTGCTCTGACTACTACACTTTTTTTCAAGGAGGCCATGAAAATGTGTTCCCCTCTCTACCACCCTCCTCGCCCACCAGGGTGGATCTCGATTTCCCGCAGAACGTCTGTTTCCCTCCCACCGCATCCTGGGCTGGCCACCTGGAGGAAAGGAGCTGTGTTACATGCATTCTGTGCCCTTGGCTCCTAGAACACAGTTGACATCCATCTTGTCAGGTGTATAATGAATCAGTGAGAGAATGAATGAATCACAGGGCCCAGCTGAGCCCAACATACGTCTGCAACACCCTAACAATTCATTAAAAACAATATCCCAGGACCAGCTCAGCCCTGGGCAAAGGTGATGGAGGCCAGAAAATACAGTAGGATGGGGACAACCTTCCTCCTTGGTAGGTCCCCCCAAGAGCAGGCACCCCAGGAGGTGAGAACAAGTACCCTCAGAGATGTTACCTGACAGCAAGCGTTTGCTGTGCTCCTTCTGACAGCATTTTAAAATCCTTTGTTTAAATCGATTGGCAATGTTTAAACACACCATTTCACACAGAAGTGCAAATTACTAATTAGGCAATAAGAGTGAGGCTGTGTCATTTTACGGTAATGCATCATGCTAGAAAAGGTCTCCCTTTTCCAAACACATTTTCAAGGGCTTTATGTCATCTCATTTTCAGGGTAGAAAGGGGATCCAGTTCCACAAGGGACTGGTTCTGGGTGAGTGCATTAGTCCCTTAAAGGAGAAACACCATGCGGGACCCAAAAGATGCTCCTCTAGGGTTTCAGAAGTGCCAGTGCCCAACCCTGACTTTGATCCAGGCGGCCACTCCCAGACCCCTGTGCTCTCTGAGACCACGGATCTGAAAGGGTCTGTATTTCCTTTTCCTGAAGAAGACCTCCCTGGGTCTTTTTGTGTTTTCCTTCTCTTCCTTAATGACCACTAGTTATCAGAGCTCTTAATGGTCCCAGTTTCCCACCTCGGGTGTTCTTACACCGGCTAAGTCTCCGTGGTCAAGGTGAGCCAAGTGTCCCATGCTTTGCTCTCCCCATGGGTTCCACTCAGCTTTCTAACACATGGTCACAGCCCTCTCCTGGAACCTGGCCGCTGGAAGCCAGAGCCAGCCCCCTGTCTTGGGCAATACAGCTCAGCCCCCACAGCCTGAGCAGTACACAGCAGTCCCCGTTTCCAGGGACAGGGCCCTTTAGCCTTCCTCTCCTTGTACAGACCTAGTTCTTCTCTGCTCAGTTAGACCCCAGGCACTCAGTATTTGCACACACAGCCCCAGAGCACCCATGCCAGGACTGCAGCAGTGCAAGGCTCCTTGTGGAGCCAGGTAGAAGTCCAGGGTCCACGTGAAACCAGAGTCACGTGAAGGTGCCTGTCAGAGTCTTCAGAGGAGCCAGCCCTCTCGAGGCCCTTGCCCTAACCTTTCTGGTACTTGACCTTCATGTTCAGAATCCACATCCCTCCCTTGGCATCAGAGTTTCAGGTAATTGATGACGTGTCACCTGCTTGGGATGCTTAGATTCTATGTTTCCCAGAGAACTCATTTTACATTTCATCGTCATAAAAGCAAGAGCCAGAGGAGACAGGAAAACTAGAGGCTGAACATCAGTCCACAGAAGCCATCTCTGTATTTCTTCCTCTCTCTGGAGGTGAGGGTGGGAGGGACAGACACCATGTCTATACCCCATGAGCTTTCCACTGACCCACAAAAACACTTGAAATGTAAAAGCAAAGCAAAACCAGACTGGGTCCAAAATATAAAAGAAAATTGCAAAATCAGAATGAAACTTTAACTCCATGCCTACAAAACTTAACAATGTGTCAACTAGTAAGATGCAGCTCAATGCACACTTATCCATCAGAATAACAGAGCTTATGACGCAAGACCAAGATGAATAATTTATCCTTAATAAAAGTCAATAGCATACAAAATACAACCATTCTCTCTAATTTCGTTACGGTAAAACCAGTCTATTCGATGTGGTCCGCAGATAAATTTTAAGATAGTTGAGATGCTAAAGGGCAGAGGGACGAGATTTGGGGAGGGGGTCCCTTGGTATCACACTGATGATAACTTTCTCTGTTTTTGTCTTTAATTCTGAGTATGATGACACTTTTGCTTTCTTAGTTATTCCTCTTTAAAGGAGGGGAACCCGCAGGACAGGAAGGCGTTCTGCCCCTGGGGAAGCTGCTCCCCATGGGGGCCTCTGATCCTGCTGCGTGGTCCTCGGGCCTGTTGGTCACCAGCACAAGCATCGAAAGGGAGGCTCTCTCCCACTTGCCTGAAGAACCTTCGCTGTGCTTTGTTAGTGTGGAGGCTTTCCAGGAGTCACGGGAATGAACTGGGCCGTCACCCAGCCCGCGCCTTGGGGACGGGCTCCAGCTACCCCCAGGAAGGTGTGCGTGCCCACCCTGTCCCTCACGGCCACTCCGTCCATCTCAGTCCCAACACACGTTGACTCCTGAGACACAGCGGCTGCTGTGGAAGGGACGGCTCCTCAGAGGGGCAGCCAGCCCCAGGGGGTGAGTGCTGGGAGGGAGCCCCACCCCTCGCTGGGCCTCAGGGTCCCTCCTGCAGGATGCAGACCTCACCGTCCA